>JAOXYD010057223.1:0-13105 GCA_028565735.1 Pinacopodium congolense
CTCCTTGAGCACTGACCTACTCCGTTCCCTTGATCACATACAACTATTACTTACCAACTCTTCCAAAAGGTCATGAGCTGCCTCAATAGTTTTCCTCATCAAGGATCCTCCAGGAATTGCATCTATAGTCCCCCTAGTGGTTTGAGTGACTCCATTGTAGAACGTCTGTAGCAAGAACTCTCTTGGGAGATTATGGTGTGGGCAGCTCCTTTGTAACTCTTTGAACCTCTCCTAAGCTTCACATAAAGACTCCCCCTCATGTTGTTGAAAAGACGTGATCTCCTTGATAATCATTATTGTTTTGGTCAAGGGAAAATATTTGGCAAGGAAAGATTAGGCTACTTGCTCCTATGTGGTAATCTAAGTTGAGCTGAGCGAATTGTACCATGCTTTTACCCAATCCCTCAAAATGAATGGAAATAATCTGAGCATCACAACGTCATCAAACATTTCATTGAACCTGAAAGTATAAAAAATCTCCAAAAAAATTTGATAGATGAGTATTAGGATCTTTATTAGGTAATCTATAAAACTACACACTACTCTGAAGGATGTTGAGGAGTGTAAGCTTGATGAAAAGTTATTTGCTTGAACAACATGCCTTGTAACTCCTTGAGGGATGAAACCTGGCCTCATAAAATCCATCAGTGTTCTCTCAGCTCCTCCTTGTTCTCCTTCTTCCACCATATTTCTTTGTATGTTTTCTTGGCTCATCGGTCTTCTTAATTCTCCTTCATGCCTGGTTATATCCAGTAACTCTACTTCACTAAGTTCATTAGACCTTTACATGCTCCTTGTATTCATGCACCTATAAAAACACAAGAAAAAGTATCAAAATTCTTAAATTAAAGTAACCTAGACAAAACAAGATGCTAAACAAAAAAATCCCCAACAACGACACCAAAAACTTGTTGATTGATTAATTGTAAAACTAAACTAAGTAGTTTTATGCCTAAAACTGCAAGTCAATAGGTTTTAACTTGTTGTAAAGAACGGATATCTATCCCAGAAGGATTGAGTTTAGTCACAACTTAATTTAGGTTTTACTTTTCTTAAGTAATAATTTTATATATTAATGAACTGGAAAATAAATTAAACTAGTAATAACAACCAACTGAGACAAAGTGTAAGAATTTGATAACCAAGGTTTAAGATTAGGAGTTGTTCTATCTCGATTTTACTTCCCCCTTTACTTAATAATCTAATTTTGTTCGACCTAAGACTTTCTAATGCTTAATTACCCTCTCTCAAGGCATAATTAACTGTCCTTAGCCAAATATATTAGGATTAATTAGGCTATCTCTAGCCTTACTAACCTTTCCTAACCATTCAACTAGATATTAAGCAATCTTATAGGTAATTTTCAATAAATAGCCAAGATCTTTATTCAACTACTTGAAAAAACTTGAATATGTATAGGTCTATTGTGAGCCAACTCTCGTTGTACTACCCAACATAATTACCCAACTCACCCTATCAGTCTATTACAAGTTTTAAACTCAAGACATATCACAAACAACCATTCATTGAATCATAAAGCAAGAGTTCCACAAAATAGTTTAAGAACAACTCCTATAAAATGTTCAGCTACTCATAACAACAATAAATCCATCAACAAACATATTTCCCATACAAAAAAGTAGTAAAGAGGGTGAAGAATAAACTAGATAAATCCTTGAAACTCTTCTCTTCACTTCTAGAATGCTGGAAAATCTGGGTGCTGATGTTTTTTGATGATTTCCAAGGTTGATTGAGTTGCCTCCTTTGTATAGCCACCAAAAACCTCTTCCTTGCCTCTTCTTGGATGTTGTCTGATGAATGTTGGTCGCTTCTAGGGTTTAGAACACTTATATATGTCAAAAGTAGGGTCAAGATACTTAAAATCCTGCATTAGACTCGTCTAGGATCAGGCCTATTGTCACGATCGTGACAAAGGGCTCATGAACAGTGATGGTCACAATCGTGACCTGATCTTTACAGCTCTGAACACCCTTTACTCTTTTGGCCATAACTTCTTCTCCAGACCTCTGATTGACTTGAAATTTGAACTGGAGACTCGTAATATCTTGATCTTCTTCTCCATTTTCATGGCCATCTGATCTCCAAAAGTTTCCCAGCAAGCCACCAAATTCACCTGAAAAATAACCCAATCTGAAATTCTGATGCGTGCAAAAGCAAGCAACAATATACATCAAACTATCCCTCAACTATGCTCAAAATCTACCCTTAAACACTAAACAAAACAAAAAAAACACTTAAACACTTTAAAGATCATGCAAAGATGCAAAACATGCAAAAGATAAAATAAACTAAAGCTAAAACAAACAAAGAAACACTTAAAATACCTAAAAACAACCTAGAAACATATCCTAAAATCACACTTATCAATGAGTAAGACTGGAGTACCAGTTGATCGAATGAGTAAGACTGAAAGATCAGTTGGCCAATCCTTAATCGGTCAACTAAATGAAAATATTATGGAGTGAAAGGTCAGGAACATTCATATTTTACAATGGTAATAAAAGTTTAACGAAAATAAGCACTGTCGATATGTTACAATGGCTAATTGATCATGATTAAGAGTATAAATATGTGTGATTAGTAGAAGAAACATCAAGTTTTCAATGTACTGTATACATTCTAGGTATTCTATTAGTGTTGGTATCTATGTGAAACCATCTGAGGCTTTTTTTATGTATTCATTAATTGTTGAGGGCCTCTTTTCTATATCAAACAGTGATCTTCGAGTGTAACTCTATTAATTTTTTGAAGTTATTCTTGAGCCTTAGAAAAATAACGAGAGAAGGTTACTCTTGAGCCATTAAAAGGAACTTGTAGTTGAGTAAGTTGTAAATTAAATTAGTGGTGTATTTCTTCGCTATTTTTCATAATTTTATGTATTTGCTTCATCTTGTTTATGTATTCTAATAATTTTTGTTTATCTTTTGTAATTTAGATCAAGTGTTTATGATTTGCAAAAGAACTTTCATTACCTAATTCACCTCCCTCTTTGGTGCCATATGTGTCATACATTTCTTTAATTATAGATAAATTTGATACACACATAAATTTATCCCTAACTATACAATAACCTAGGAGAAGCTCCCTAAGGAATAAGGAACGGTTAACTTAAACCATATTATCATAAGTGTTGATCATGCAACTTAAAAAATCAAAATCTAGGTTAAATTGATTATGTTTTACTTACAAAATTAATTAAACTACTGCTACTTATTATATTAATTAGTGAAAATTATGGATCATAAACCCATACCTAGCATTTAAAATAGAAATCATGAATAGGGTCATTAAACCTATACATAATCCCTAGTTGTTGACATTTAACAAAAAGTTTGACTTAATCTTGGTTAAAAAAAAAACACAATACCCAACAACACCAATTCTTATTTCACGATTGCAATCCATTTTTCATTTAATATTTTCCAACCCATAGAAAATTAGCCTAGTATAATGAAATTAAACAAATAGAAAATATAATTAAAGAATGCATGATAGAATAACAAAATAAGATTCAATAATCTATTTAAAAGTATTCAGAAGTGCAACAGGTATTAAAAGTAAATCCAAATGCAATAACATGAAATATAAGGGAAGAATAATAAAGTAGCAATAAACCTAATGAAAAGTAAGTATTTTCATATCTAGAGCACTACTTCTAAGAATAATATTAAATATAAGATCAAAGGAAGTGTAAATATCTAAATTAAGAGGAAAACTAAAGGGGAACTAAGTAGCTACTCAAAGAGGAAAGAACAGTGATGAAGACTACCTTCTTTAGGTCTATTCTTGGCCTTAAATACACCACCAATTAGGGTTTACACATTTTGGGAGTAAATAAATTAGAATGCCTTTACTTCTAATAGAGAAAAACATTTCCCATCAGTTCTACAAAACTTGATCGTACTATAAATGGTGCATTGAAAAATCACTGTTGAAGGGTCTATCATGTAGACATTACTAGAGGTTTCTATACCCTTAATGGCACCATTGAAGACCACAATTAAAGGTCTAAATTTTGGCTCCTTAGTCTAATCTTTCTCTAGTTCTTTTCCAACGTAATCTTTTCACATAAGATTTGTCTATTAAAATCCAGACCTACATTTTAAAAAACATAAATTAAGGGATTTGTCATCAAAATAAGAGTGAAATGTTATTTGTTCGAGGTGATTTAAAAATAAATCAAATTTCAATCTCTAACACACAATTTCAACACCACACTTGAGACCAATTTTAGTAATAAGTACACTGATAAACAAGTAATATAATGGATTTTAAATGAGTTTAAGTTGTTGATCCCACGAGGAAAAATATAACAATTACTAAGTCAATCAAATCACAATTATTTAGAGAAGTCCAAATGATTGAATGATCAAATTAAACTATTAAACTACCTAAATGCTTCAAATTAATGCAATGGAAATTAAGAATGAGACTAAGGATTACCAAATTGAATTAATAAGCTAAATTTCAAGTATTCAATGATCCAATGAAGTTTCTAAAGTTTATGGAGCTTGATCTAGGGTATCTTCATGAAATTAAGACAAAGCTAGGGTCAAATCAGTGCTTTTTCTCTATTGTTCCTTTGTTATGGTTTGCTCCACCTATGTCAAGGACGATCCTACAGACAACTGGTTGTGTAGATAAACTATTCCTAAGGTTATGATAAAAGAAAAATAAAATAAAATAAAACTCCTTAAATTTTTTCAAACTTAAAAACAAATAGAAAAGACAATAAACGAAAATAAAATAAGAACACAAACAAAAAGAAACAGACAACGATAAAAAGAAGTTGCGCAGAAGATATATCTGTGATTTCATATTTATAATTGGTCATCAAAAATATATTATATAATTATCTAAGATGCTAGCATATATATCCAAACAAGCTCTTGAATCCTAAATTCCGCCATTTTTAGATAAATCTAACAAGCTTAAAAAAAATCTCTAACTGTAATAACCTAAAATAAGCTCTCTAGATTTAAAGGTACAACAGCTTTAAGTACTAGGAAATGACTAACTTAAGTCACACAATCTTGCAAGCTCAAATTGTGTAACTTAGAGAATTAGAATCCTAGGCTAGTTGATTAAGTTTACCTACAAATTTAATTAACCTATTGTCACTTATGGATTTAGATAATGAAAATTAAGAGTTAAAAGCTAAAACCTACCAATTGAACTAGAAATTACACCTAAGATGGCCAATCCTATGTATTAATCCCTAATTCATGGATTTAAACTAGAATTCCAATTCAATCTCAACCAAAAGCATAATGCCCAATATCAATCATGTCAATTCTCATAATTATTCATCCAATATCACATCAATATCTTCTTACGCAAAGAAAACCTAAACTAGCATAACTAAATTAATAAAAATAGAAAATAAATGAACAATAAACATATTAAAATAATAAATAAAGCTATTGGAAATTCAATGGAAAGTTGTTGTAAATTTTTTAAAAGCATGTTATTACCAAAATTAATAAATTCATATAATAAAAGGCATAAAACATAATACAAACATAAGAACATTAATAAAAATGTGAATATCATTAACGGAAGGCTTAAACAAATCAAAATAGGGTATTTCAATGATTGACAACATCTAAAACACTTAACTAAAGAGATTAAAACAAAAAATAAACAAAACCTCACTAAAACCCTAAAGAAAATGAAGAAAAACTAGGAAAATGAGATGATTCTCTAAGAAGGTGTTATGGTTACTAGAGAATGTTTTATTTTGAGCTTTAGAAACCCTTTTATACCCTCTGTAAGTAGGGAAAACTGAAGGATAATGAAAAAATTCTCTTTGTCCATAATTTTTTTTTTTTTTGTAATTAATATGCTAAACATGGGTTGCTAGAGACTTAAATGGTGTCGTTTGACTAGGGTCATTTAAGTTATAGATTTTTGTAGTTTCTGCTCCTCTTTGCATTTTCTACTTTAACTCCTCGTACACACCTTTGATTACCAATAAATTTGGTATGTAGACTTCTCACATGATGCGTATTAGGGGTTAAATTCATAGTGTTTTTGGATGTTATTTATTGTATATTTACCCATATTTCAATGCTTAATTGTTTAATTAATGTTTAGAAATGTTTAATTTATAAGTTGATGTGAATAATTGGAGAAATGTGCAAAAAGATCAAAGAATGACACAATTCTGGACCATCAACGGTAGTCTAGCAGCCCACTGTTGATGGATCACAGATCAATATTGAAGAAATCAGAAATTGTATACTAATGATGGGTTGTTCACCCTTCAACGGTGTCGTTGTAGTTTGGTGCAGACCACCATTGAAGGACAGTAGACATGTTTTCCAACAAATTCTTCAATATTTATGGCTTGTCTTCTTCCTCTACTTGCAGCTGAGCCTTCTCTATATAAAGAGGATGTAACATCCCACTCTCATAGAACACATACCCAATATTCTGAAGAATATTTAAATACATGTCCTACAAGGGTGGCATGTTAGAGTAATCAATCCACTTTACATGGCATCATTAACAATATATCCATATCACATGAGATTTTTAAAACCATCCAAAAGACCATTTAAAGTTCAAACTTCTATTCTGTTTCCCAAAAAAGAGTTGTTCATTCTAACTTTACAAAGCCAAAAGACATTTTTTTACACACATCAAAAAACGTTAAGAGCTTATAGCTTTATATACAAAGGTGCTACATGAGATGCACTCTAACACAAAGATCCTAACTAGATCCCTGAACAGTGTCAGCATCGACCTTTGATCCATATCTCTCTTGGACCGCAACTATTAGATCGTTATTTATCCACTGAGGAGTAGAACTAATTCAAACCTCAAAAATAGTTACAATTGGGTTGAGTTTGCACAATTCAATGAGTGAACCATTATCGATGTGCTCACTCATGAAATCACATAAGCATATAAATCTTCACTTTCACATTCAAATTTCCTATCACACTTTCACATTATTCATATATACATGTACACACATTCATATCATATCGATTTATATAACAATATAGTTTAATCAATCTCATCAAAGTGTAAATGCAAATGCACATGTGATTTTACTTCCAAGTTTTTCTATGTTATGATCGTGTGTCATTTTTTTGTCCCATATCCGTTGTAAATAATGGGCTCACTCTTCGTTGTAGCCCGAATTCGTAGTGGATTCCGAGTTCACAATCAGAGCTTATGGCTCTCATTCCATCCGTGAGCTTAAAGCTCCATTCCAATTCAAGCTAGCCAAACACGCCGATCAAAACTCCTTTAATATGTTCATGTATTCCATGAAATGAAATGCAACATTTTCCAAATCATATAATCAATCACTTTTATTAAAAAAAACATATTTACTAATCACATTCTTCGGACTTTGGTCCAGCATCCAATTCACAGTTGAGAAATCACATTATCATTCATAAAACACATTCATATAATCATTCACATAACATATTCTCATTATCATAGATACTCAATCAGAAACACATTTACAATTTACATGCACAATCGAATTTAAAATCTGGCATATAACACAATAATCATATAGGTCTCTTATTCACATACACACAACACTTTCTATATAGTTCCGTACACAGAACTCCTTAGACACTCAGTGTCTGGAATTGGCAGCAACACACAACCTTATATCTCTAGTATATTAACATGCATTTCTAATAGTTTCATATTCGGAAATGAATTTAAAACTAATCAAAATACGAAGGTGTAGAGTGATTTTGCACTTTAGGTCGACTTACAATTTTCTCCCAAAATGCTATTACCTTGAAGATCCGGTAATGTCTGGATGCTGGTGGTCAATTTTTGCTCTTATAATAGGTAATAAAATTATTTAGCATTATTAATACATTAAATCAAATTCACATTAAGATCTCCAATCAAATTCACATTAAATCATACATATGCATATGTATAATAATGAATGAACGCATACTCAATTGACTATTCTTGGGTATTTCATAATATCACAAAATAAGAGTTTCCATCTTAACACTCTTAAGAAAACTCAATTCATATTTAATCGCTTCTAATTCACCTCATTCATACACATTGATACCAAAAGACCCAATCCTTAATATATATCCTCATCTCATAACCTAGCTTATCAAACCTTCAATCATTCAATTCTTCATCCATTTACCTCCATTTCAAGCCCGAATCAAGTTCAAACACATCAATGTATAGAACCTATCATCATGGGTTCATCCAGAATATAAAAATAGAAATTTCTATCTCAAAGTTTAAAACTCAATTTCTTGTAACTCTTTCCTTTTTCCAGCTTTACCTCTCATACCAAAATCACAATAACTTTTTGTATAAACATTTTTAAATTAAATTAACTTACAAGAAAATCAATAAGACAGCAATAAATTTCATTCTTGAAACTTCATCTAATTCAAGCTCCAAAGTCCTCAAAACTATGAGATTGCACAAATTTTACAAAAAAGGGGACTATTATGAGCAGTCTAAGAAAAAAAATATAACGTCAATTATACTTATCATTTTGCTATGAAAAATTCACCATAATTCAGCTAAAACACAGAACTAAAAATTTCATTTATAACACTCTCAAATTTGAGCTCTAACAATATAGAAAATAGGTTGGAAGTGAAAGCTATCATTGAAACCCGAAAATCAACTTATAGCTATAACGTCCCAATTTCAAAACACTACCACTATACCCATCCTTTCAACATTAATTTATCATAATTTACTCTTTCAAAAGCTCAATTAACATCACTCACATCTATAGCTTTAACCCACAATTTTTGGGCATCCAAAACAAACACATTCATGCAACATTTCCAACATAATCTACATCAATTTCACATGCATCTAACCTCAATTCATCTTCTAATCAATCTTTATGAATGATATGATCATAAACAACACAACAGAGAAATAAAATAGTTACTTATTTAACCTAGGGTTTCCTCACAAGAACAAGCCCAACAATCTCCTTAAGCTTTCCAAAGGATTCCAAAAACAAGATAAGATGAGAGAAGGAAAAACAAAAGGATTTCCATGTATGCAAGAAGATAACCCATGAAAATGGAACAAAAACCCAAGGTTTGGGAAAGCAAAGGTGGATTTCATATGGAGGAGAAAAACATGAAGAGGAAATGACTCAATTTAGAACAACTTAGGTCTTTTAAATGGTTTTACATTTAGCTTGCCATGTGTCAACTTAAGAATAGAAGGTTGGTTTGGTTTTGTCTTATTCTCTTTCTGTCTCATTCAACCACACTTATCTCTTCTCCCATTTACTCCTCTTACTCTAATTAATGCTCCATAAATAACCTATTTAATTTTAATTAATCACACTTAATTTAAACCTACATTTGTCCCTCTCTCTTTCATGTTGCCACGTGTCACTCACTAATTGGTCTAAAAAATTCAATTTTTCCACATATCAATTTCTCTTACGTATTTCCCACTCTAAATGTACATATCACTTCATAATTCACCAAATTGTGATAATAAATCCCTAAATCTCTAATTATAACCATGAAACCAAAACTCAATAACCATAATATAGTATCACATCAAAACTCGTTTATCAAAACTCAAAATTCATTCAAACCCAAGATATGTCTGACGAGTGCATGCTTAATCATTCTTTCCTAATGTCACAAAATCATGATTAACATATGCACATGTAATGCTAAAAAAAAAAGAAATGTCTCATCTCATGTATGTATAATGCATGTAGCTAGGTTGTTCCCTCACTATAGGAATAGATATTACACCCATCCACTTAGAAACCCACTCGCATCACCTAGAGTACAAGCTCGCCCCTATTGTGCAAGCCTGTAAGCCAGTGCTTGACAAGCCCAACTTGCGCCTGAACTAGCCCTCCAGGCCTGATGAGCATGGCCCTTCCGCTACCCAGATCCACTGCTCCCTGCTCCAGCGTTCCAAGCCCACGCCCCTAACCTGCCTAGCCCGCGTCCTGCTCTAGATTGCTCCTTCCTCTCCACTGGGCTCCGCCTACTATGCGAGCTTGCACACCCCGCCACTCCAGCATCCACCAGCTACAACCTAAGACACATCTAGGCCAGACTCCCCCCTCCAAGCCAAGCTCCTCTAGCTACAGACCAAGCCCTCCTCTCCAAAAAGCACTAGTAAGAGACGCACAGCCCGCGAGCCTAGGCCCGTGCCAGCTGCTCCTCCTACCAGTAGCCCCCAGACCCAACTAAACAGACCCAGCAGCCCTCAACCAAAGTCAAGACAACACACAAAGGAGACCTAGGTAAAAGGCAGTCAGATTAAAAAAATTAGAAAGCAGCAGCAAGGAGATAGAGAAAATTAATTCAGAAGCAGTGCAAATAAGGAGAACAACACAGGAAGGAGGCGACACAGAAAAAAAAAAAAAAGAGGGAGCACAGGATTGAAAAACAAGAAAGGAATAGCAGTAACCAACACCCAAGAGCAAAAATCTCTAGGCAGATTCAAAAGCAACAAGAAGAGTTTCGTCCAAGCTTCCTCTCCAAACCACCGAAGTTCAAGAGTTCTTGCAATATTTATTTATTTTTCAAATTTATTTTTCTTTTATTTTATTTTTATTTATCTTATTTTATTTTTTATTTTATTTTTATATTTGAAAAAATATGGATATGATTGAACTTATTTTTATTATTATGTGTGGTTAAATTTTTTTTAGGATTTGTTGTTTGAATTATTTGGGACTCTTTGGTTATTAATTTAATTTTATAAATATTTGTGTTGTTTATTAAGCTTAAACCCTACAACAAATCGAGAGAGTGAGATGGGTAATTTGTGTTAGATATACAATAAGAGTTGGCATTCAATAGACCTATAGACAACAATGTATTAATTTATTAGGAAGAGATTTCAATAAATTAATATAATACCTATAGGATAGCTTCACATATAGTTAAATGTTTAACAAATGCTTTGCATGTCAGGAAATCCCAAAGTTAATCCTAGATTATTTAATTAGTGATATTTATTTGCACCTTGAGAGAGGGTAGCTAAAATATTAAGAAATCTTGGGCCAAATATAAATTAGATCAATTAACCAAAGAGAAACAAATAAGGATAACAACAAGTCCTATTCTTAAAGCTTGATTTTTCTCCAAATTTTCGTTTGCTGTGTTGCTCGCTTTTGCTTCCAAATTTGTTTACAACTTATTTTTTATTTTTAAATTTTTATTTTTTTAAATTGATTTCTTGAAAAAAGTGAAAATCAAATTAATAGGGTGTCTAGATACAATCCTTATGGGATCGATATCCGTTCTTTACTACAAGTACGACCCATATACTTTTGGTTTTGAGTGTAAAACTAGTTGTTTGTTTTGCGAGTGAACAGTGCCAGTATAAGATAGAGACAGATATTATATTGGGATGTCCATAACTCAAAGGAGTGAAGGAATGCATATTTATTTTGAAAAATATATACATGCACGTAGCTCCTTGACTTAATTTATCAAAAAGTATGAAAAGGTGATAAAAGAGAAAATGGAATGTGAGGTTGAATCTGATTATTTATCTTTAAAGAGTTGTATGTCATTAGTAATGCGCTTTGATCTAGAGAAAGTTTTTCAAGAAAACACATATACGTCTACAATATTCAAACAAATCCAAAATGAACTAATATGTGTCATGTACTATGACATAAATTATAATACCTCTGTAAGTAATGCAAAGGTGTACAATGTTATGGAGATGGGTCAGAAAGGTGCCATATTCGAGACATTTACTATATATGTTATTGAATCACTAGCATATGCAATTTTCTCTTACAACTTGTTTGAATTTAAAGGCACAGTTTGCCATTTTATTTTCAGAATCTACACTTGTGACAAAGTGAGAAATTTTTATAACCTTTTTATTTTGAGAAGTTGGTGCAAAGATGTTCCAAGATTCTATACCAAAATCAAGGTAGGTAGAGAAATAGATGCTACTGCTGATTTGATGAAGATGATGGAATCTATATTTTACAAATTTATGGACTATGTAGTTGAAATTGATGTAAAGTATGAGTATTTCATAAATTTGTTAGATCAAGTGTCAATGACACTTAGTAGTGATGTAGGAAGGGAGGAAACTCATAGTGGCATTCAGTTGGATGGAAGAAGTATGGAATTAAGGGATCTCGTCATGTCAAGACGATGGGGTAGACTTGCAACAATAAGATAAGATCATGTTGGGAGGATTTCATTAACAACAAATGCTAGAGGATGCAAGTAAGGAACATTTCTCTTAAACATTTTAGTTTTAACATCTAATTTCTGCTTAAATTAAGCTTGAAAATGTCGATTGTTGTATTTTATTTTTCTGTATAATCTTATGAATGCTAACACCTCATGTTTGTAATGCTTGTAATAGCAACAAACTACCATCATGCCTATATCCATCAGAGCTGCCAATATGAAATTTCATTAATGCAACCTTCATCCATAACTACATTCAACACCAATAGGCCTTCGTCTATTCAAGTAAACGTGGTGGTAATATAGGTTTAATGCCAACCTTTACATATTTTAGTTTAAAGTTTAGATATTGGTATCTAACACATTGTCATGCTACACATAGGCAATACTAGCGAATCCAAAATAGAGCCCCATCTAACTGGACCAGCCATCTTTAATTATCATCCACTAAATGCTCAAGTAACACTGGGTTGTCAATTAATATGAAGTTTAACCATATGCATTTATCAGTAATGATGCCAATTTGTCTTCTTTAACATTTTGCATTATGCTACACTAGGATGGTAGTTGCAGTCACACCATTAACTTCTTAGCTTCAAAGGTCACCTACTTTATGCTTGACCTAGATGAAGGATTAATAGATATTTCTTTAAGATTGGGGACACTAGACAGCATTAATTATACATGTCAAAAGGATGATGATGAAAACAAATGATGCATCTTTCCTGTTATGAATACCAATTAAGTAAAAACTTTTTATAAATGCATCAAATTACCAAAATCTCATATGGTTGGTTACATATATAGTGGTTTTATATGCACATTGGCTTGTATAAATGTATACACTCATGTACTGGCATAGACTACATCCTTATCCTCAATAACAAAATTGTTAAATG
>JAOXYD010057254.1:0-13104 GCA_028565735.1 Pinacopodium congolense
TATTAGCTTTTATTTATTTATTTTCTTAAATCATAAAGCTTAGTGTTTTCTATGTAATTGTAATCCGATTGACCTAGTACTTAGATCATATAAACTTCCTCGTGGGATCGATACCCAGAGTTTTAAACATACTCCACTTTATTACTTGATTTGACCAGCACGCTTGTCAAAAAGTTGGCCTCGAATTAATTGTTAAATTGTTCTTTAAAAGATAGATTAATTTGAGCTAATTTTATATGTGGCCAACCACAATCAAGTTTTTGAAGTCGTTGCCAAGGAAGTGACTTGTAATATTAAGGATATATCGGTGTCAGTTACTCTAGAGTTTGTTTTGTTATTTGTGTTGTTTTCTTCTTTTTTTTTTGTGTTTGTTTGATGTTTTGTTTTTTTAGTTTCTATCTTTGTTTTTTTTTTATTGTCATCTTTGTTTATGTGTTGGGATATCTTTTGGTAGCTTGATTAAGTTATCAAGAAGATGTGGAGGCAAAATTATCATTGGCTTGATAGCCAATGGTATGAGCCTGGAGTTAAGATTAATTGGGAAGATAACTAGATAAATCATTTTGAATAAATTGATGATACCTATGCCCTGAGATAAATGATTACCCTGATTGCTCTTGGCTCAATCCATCTTGTTTTGACCAACCTTCACCCATTTTTGATCATTAGCCTTCTGAGTGCTTAGATGTGGAATACCCCTCTAGTTGGATGGATCACCAGGATTATTCTTGGATTAATAAGGCTGCCTTTAAGAACTCTTTAACTAGTGAACCTCAACCTGAGCATGATCTAAGAAGCCTAGAAGAAATTTTAGCATCAATTAGGGGACTTCATCATGTAAAGTCAAACGAGTTATCAGATAGTGGTGAGCCTATACTAGCTTCACGTGATATTGAGTTAGAAGTTGTTAAATTTGAAAGTGATAATTAGGTTATTGAGTACATAACTGATAACGTATTTCGTGAAGAGCTTACAATTGAATTAGATGAACATGTTGTGCAAATTAAGGGTTTGAAGGAGACCAAGGTAGCATTTGAGAATATAGATTTCATAGATTGTACAGCTTTTGATTCACAAGAGAAAGTTTTATGAATTGCATTTTTACCAAGATGCTTTGTTTAGAGTATGACTTATGAATTTAGGACCCTTCTGATTGGTATAGGAATTTTTAATCGATTTATCATTATTCAAAGGATGAGGATGAGAAGTTAGGTGTTAGGCCAAAGCTTAGGTTGAAAATTCCCTCACGTTAAGATCCAGCTAAAAGACCTTAAAGAAGTACTTGTTAGGAGGCAACCCAACCATAGAGGTAGGATTTCATATGTTTTCAATAACGTATTATGCTTTTTGCATGCTTTTGGTGTGTTTTCTTTAATGTGTTTTGGTGTGTTTTCTTTTAGTATGTTTTGGTGTGTTTTTTTTTAGATAGCTGCAATTCACATCAACAAAGAGTTTACAATTGATTAGAGTTTTTCTAGGCTATTTTTAGATTAGCTTTTAGTTATTTATTTTCTTAAATCATAAAGTTGAATATTCTCTAGATAATTGTAATCCAATTGACCTAGTACTAAACTTCCTCGTGGGATCGATACTTAAGAGTATTAAAAATACTCCACTTTATGACTTGATTCGAATTAATTGTTAAATTATGCTTTGAAAGATATATTAATTTGAGCTAATTTTATATGTGGCCAACCGCAAACAGTAATAGAAATAAATCTAAAGGAGTTAGTGATTAAAACTGTAAGCCATCTCAAATGGTAAATAATTAGTAGAATTAATGCAAACTCCTATTATTTGTAAACTTAACAAACGATAAGTAATTTTCCAAATGTTTTAAACTTCTTTAAATGATAGCATGAAGTAAAGTAGTTAAGGACCTATCTACTCCTTTAGTTCGACCATGATTGGAGGATGACTAATAGTATAGAATAGTAACATTGTCCCTAACTTACCCCACAAAACTTTCCAAAAATATCTTATTGAACCAAGGGAGGTTTTACCTAGGTTTTACTGATGACAAGTCACCTTTACTTCTAAGGAGTTTATTATGGTTGTTATTTTGGAAAGATAAACTTGAAGGAAAATATTTTAAGAGATATAATTTGGAATTTTAATGCTTATATGGAGCTTATGATTAACTAAAACAAAAGAACCCAAGGTCAAGCCCAAGATAGTGTGTTAATAGGTTATATCTTGTAATTTTTATTGTAATCTTATCTTGATCATTTCAAAGGATTTTACGGATTCAAATCATGGGTATTAAATTCATGTTTAGTGTTCATGCATATAGATTTCATAATCAAGATGAATTATGTGGGGAATATTTTTATTGATCCACTTAATACATAATACTTTTTAGGAACTAGTTAGAAGTGTATGTCTGTGTATTGAAATTTTCAAAAAAGAAGAGTTTGAATGCATTAGGATATGTTTTAGGACTGATTACATGTGTTAGAATGTGCAAATTTTATGAAAAAAAAAACCCTAGTTTCTATATAGATCATTATATTTAGTAGTGGTCAATCAATATGTCTATTTTACAAAGACTGGTCAACTAATAGGTTAGACTAGTTGACCAATGGTGTAAGAATTCTGTTTCCAATAGCTAATTCCAAGGGGTATTTTCATGTTTGATGATTTTTCATGAGTTCCTAAAGTTATAAATGACTAGTTAGATAGTTTTTACTTATAAGTAGGTATGATTAAAGTGTGATGAAGTATAGAGTGGTGTGGAATTGAGTTTTAGTATTTTGAGAAACATTTGAGTGGTTTTTAATTTGTTTGGTGTTGTATTTATAAAGTTTTGATGCATATATCATTAGTGTATTTAAGCCTCTTAAAAACTCTGGGATGGTCAAATTAGATATTTTTGAAATTTGTATTTTAGGGTGGTGTGATTATGAGATTAAAATTGTAAATAGTTACTCTTATGCTAAGAGAGTGATTGAGTGAGGATTACCTCGTGCTCACTGAAAAAAAGATTAGTTGTAAGGTTTGGTCTTCATCCATTAAAGAAGATATTATTAATGAAATTTTCAGTTAGAGAGTGGATGTAGGTTATGCACTGAACCACTACAAATTTGATTTGCCTTTCTCTTTTCTTTCCTTTTTTTTCCAAATTTATTTTATTTCGATCATATTATTATATTGTTTATTACATTAAGCTTCTGCATTATATTTAGAAGGAATTTTTAATTAAGCACCAAAGATTTTGAAAATTTTAAAGTTATCTGATTTACCCCTTCTTTAGGTGCTATATAAGGACTAACATAACTAAAGAACTTAATATCTCAGTCACTTAATATATATTCATAGGCACTCCATATAAAGATAAATCCATAACATTGATTACATCATTAATTTTATTACAAGGAATAAAGTATGCCATCGTGGAGAACCTATCAATTACCATAAATATAACTCTTAACCCTTTTTTATCCTATGTAGTCCTAATACAATTTCTATAGAAATATTTATCAATGATTTAATAGGTATAGGTAAAGATGTATACAATTCATCTGGTAAAACCTTTTATTTTTCCTATTTACAAATGATTCCCCTACTACACAGTTTTTCTTCATTATGTCTCCTTTTAGGCCAATAAAAATGGTCATCTAACATGTGTAATGTATTTTTGATGCCAAAGTGATCCATTAGACCCTTATTATATTCCTCATGGACAAACTGACACATAGAACAGTTAGGTACACATAATCTATTTTCACAAAATAAATATCCATCATGTATACAAAACTTCCAGTTGTTAACCCCCAAACATGGTCTTATAACTTTGTAGAAATGCTCTTTTTTCAAATGCAAAATATACATTAGCAAAATCATTATCATTACTATACAGTTCCTTCACATATTCAAATCCTAAAAAATTTGAATTGAAGTAAGTAAGGAGAATGTACCTTCGAGATAATGTATCAAGGACTATATTCTTATTTCCTTATTTATATCATATGGAAACGTCTCAATAAATTCCATCCATTTAGCATGGTGTTTTTTAAACTTATCTTGCCCCTTTAGTTGCTTCAACTATTCATGGTTAGTGTTTAAAACAAACTTCTTGGCCATAATTAGTGTTTCCAACTCTCTAATGCCCTCAATAATACATAAAGCTCCTTAGCATAAGATAGATAATTCAAGGTTTCCCCATTAAGTTTCTCACCAAAGAAGTCTAGTGGTATCCTTTCTTGATTTAAAATAGCTTTAATACCTATTCATGAGGCATCATATTCAATTTCAAAAGTTTTAGTAAAGTTAGTTAATCCTAACAAAGGTGATAAACATAACCTTTCTTTAGTAATGTTAAATGCTTAGTCTTGTTTATTATTCCAATGAAATCCCACCACTTTATTAATGATCTTAGTAAATGATGCAAAAATTGTAGCAAAATCTTTAACAAAACTTTGATAGAAACTAGCCAAACTAGGAAAACTTCTTACCTTAGTTATTTATTTACATCTTGGCCATTCCTTAATTACTTTCATCTTTTCCTCTTCTACTTCAATACCTTTTTCAATAAGAACATATGAATAAATATAATGTTTTTCGCAAAAAAAAAATTACTTTCTAAAATTGTAAGCTCTATAACACTAAAGAGGGGTGACGAATTGGGTATATAAAAATTTTCTTAGTAAACTAACCACCTAAATCAATACCAATATATGTAATCTTTAAAGCAATATTATATGGAATACAAATGCATATGCCAAATCAACCAAATTAAATCAATTATAATAATATCTAAATAATTTAACGAGTAAAGGAGGAAGGATAAAATGACATATTTATAGTGGTTCGGTTAACCAAATTTAGCCTACATCCATTCTTAACAATGATGACAAAATTTCAGTCTAAAAAATCTTTTTTAGATTGAAGAGTAACCCTTACACCTTCTTCTTTCCATAAAGAAGGTAAAGAGCAACCTTACAATCTTCCTTGAGGATGAAGAGTAACCCAATAAAAATCTTCTTTCGAATGGGTAAAGATGAACCTAATGCATATCTCCCTTTCCTAAAGGTGAAGAGTAACCCTTTAATCAAAACCTAAATACAAAAATATTCTTCTCGCAGTAAAGCCCCATAATTAATACATAAAATCAAACTCTCAAATCCCAACTTAATGATATGCAAATCAGTATATTTTCTTGATAAAAAATAATCTAAGAAAGGGCTTAAAATGTAACCAATGCAAAATCAATTCTCAATGGATTCTCTAATGCTCATTCAATGCAGTAAAAAAAAAATCTTCTTCAGAGAAGATGAAGAGCAACCTTTCAATAGTCACTTTAAAGGCAAAGAGGAGTCAATATCACAATTAATAACCGACATAATTAAAATCTTCTAAGCCAAATTATAAACATAACAATCTTGTTTTTTTTGTTGCAAAAACATTTCACACAAGTTTTAAAACACATTTTAAAGCTGTTTAAATGACAAAATTGATTCGATTTGCTTAAGGACAAAATTTGACCTATTTTATGAAAGATTTTCTTTCTTAAACAATTTTAAACATTTCAACAATTTTTCAAAACTTTCATAAGTTATCCAAGACAATTTTTTCCATTCAAATTTATACAAATCCTATTCACTCCTACAATGATTTTAGACACCAAGTCGTTCCAATTAAACTCAAACTTAAAATATGCGTTAATTATAAAAACTTAAACATATGGATACTATTCCATTAACCTTTAAAGTTATAAAAACTTTCACAAACAGTTAAAAAACTAATTTTCACATAAACATAAAGAAAAAAAAAACATTTCAAAGCACTCTGACATATCAAAAGGACTTCTTTAAAATAATTCAGAAATTTCCTTAAGAATACCAAACTTTATGCTAATGTAACATTCTAAATCAATTTCTAACATGTAATTGCTAATGAAAATATGAAATGTAAAAGTAAACCATTTCAAGCATTAGTAAAGGTCAAGCAGATTATAATAAAAATCCAAGTTGTAAACCTATTCATTCTTCTTCTCAATGACTTTGAACTTCATTATTTACTTGATCTTCACCTTGTCCTTAACTTTCAATAGTTGCTATGATTTTCTTCACTTGAAACACCATGGGCTTTAACATAAGTTTTAATAGTATTTTTATTCACCTATCTTATAGTAGCATCAAAAACTAAACCATTAGTAACAAAAGTATATTTTCATCATAGAAAGACATGATTGGGAAAAAAAATTATCATTAAAATTTTCTTTTATAACACATCAAGCACACCTCTAGTTGTGAATATGCTCTTATATATTCTTATTGCATACTAGAAAATCATAAAAGTAGATAGTAATAAATCTACTTGCATATATACGTAACACATAATTCAACAATCTCATGAAAACACTAGGTGTATTAGTAAAACTGAATGGCATAACTAACCACTCATAGAAAGCATATTTAGTATTATAAAGGTAGCATTCCATTCATTACCCGATTTTATTCTAATATGATGATATCCACTCTTTAATTCAATTTTGAAAAATATGTTAGAACCACTCAATTCATCTAACATATTATCTAACCAAGGAAGGGGATACCTCTACTTTATCATTAAGTTATTAATAGATCTACAATCAACACACATTCACCAGGTACTGTCCTTTTTAGTTATTGGAAGAATTAGAGTTACGCATGGATTTATGCTATCTCTCACATAATCCTTAGTCATTAACTTATCCACTTACCCTTAAAACTCCCTAATCTCCTTAAAATTGCTTCTACAAGCAATTTGTTTTCAGGAATTATAACTTCTAGTAGAAAATCAATTTGATATTCAATCCCTCTAATAGCTAGTAACCTACTAGGAACATCATTAGTTAGCACATCATCATATTATTGCAACAAAGAGGCAATAACACTAGGAAGAGATATAGTAAGTTCATTAACACTTAAATAAAGCTCTTTATTTAAAGTAATATCCTAGGCTAGTTAGCATAAAAATCACTCCTAATGTTACTCCCTTTTTCATAATAACTCTCTTGCTTCTTCTTATTATTAGCTCTCTTTTTTTTCAAACTCTCACTACTCTCATTTTTCCCTCTTTCACTATCTTTTCTCTCTCATACACATCTTTTTTCTCTTTATCACTTTCTTTTTTGTCATTCTCCCTTTTTTTTCTTTCATTCTCTCTTCTTAATTTCATTTACTCCCTTTAAATCTATTTGGGTGTTAATAGTATAAGAGTAATTGAATTGTGGTCTTTCATAAAGTTATATCTATCCTTTAAACTATTATGTATGAATTTTCTATCACATTGTTATGGTCAATCTAAAACAATGTGACTAGCTTATATAAGTACTTAATCATACGACACCTCATCTTTATACCTCCTAAATGAAAAAAAAAAAGAAAAAATAGCCCTTATTTGTTTACCTTGATCTCCCCCCATTCATTAATCCATTGAAGTATGTATGTCTTTAGATGTTTTACAGTAGGCAAACACAATTTTTCTATAAGAGTAGTGCTAGCTACATTATTATAAATTCATCAATAATTAAACTACATACATTGTTATGAATGTGGTTTCTACTATAAAACATGACCTCCCTTAGCTACATCACTTCATCCCACTTTATTTAAAAACTTAATGCTCTTCTAGTAACAAACACCTCACCTTTAACAATATTCTCAACTCCATCATCATTAGAGTCATCAAGTGGTGGCATAAATTCCTTTTTATATGAATTAGTATTGCTTTCCACCTTTCCATCATCCCTTATGACCATAACCATCTTATTTAGGCATTAAGATGCAATATACTCTTTCCAAAAATGAAAAAATTTAATATCTCTATTTCAAAAGAGTTGGGAATCAATCTTATTTTTCCTTTGTTAAAGATGTACTCTTTAGTATGGTTTAGCTTTAAAAAATTCTTATCTTTTTTTTTTTCCTTTTTCAATTAGGCCTTTAAAGCTGACTAGTACTATTTGGCTATTTTGATACTCCTTTACATTTTAATCATCTCTCCACTTTCATAACCATATGTACCATCCATTTTAAATCTACATAATGCTACAACTTCATCACATTAGCTATATCTCAATCTAGACCATTCAAAAACCTTGCCATAGTTGATTTTTTATCCTCCTCCCTATTGGTGCAATTCATGGCTATCTATATCTCCTTATGGTAGTCTTTCATAGAAGAAAAAGTTTGCAATTTCTGATACAAATCTTTATAATCATGACTAGCAACAAACCTACTCCTTATAAGAGCTTGCAATTCATTCCAAGTCTTTATAAGTCACTTATGATTCCTTCTTTTATTAATCACCACTTAATCCCACCAAGTAATGGAATAATTAGTAAACGTAAAAGTAGTCGAATTTACTTTTTTCTTCTCAGAATAATTATGCAATCAAATTTCAATTCCATCTTTTTATTCGATTTTAAATAAGTTTCTAGACTGTTTCTACTTGTAAAGTATCATATTTTCATCTTTATACTACCTGGATTTTGATCCACACAATTCTGATCTCTGGGATCTATTATAGGCTCCCATTCACTTCTAAATTCTCTTACAGGCCTAAATTCAACTTCAGATGCTATATCAACTTCATCAACACTTAAAACATCATTCTTATCAATAATTTCCATTACTAGGGGTATCAAATATTATCCAGTATACATCTTATTGTCAATAATTCTATGATGTTACCTCCTTTTTAATTTAATAATTTGATATAGTTACTTATCCAACATATATTTTAAATCATTACACTGGATGTTCATTCTCTGAAATTATTATTGCATAGCCTCTATAAAGAATGTGCTCTTTTTTCTTTCTTTATGTTAAATCATATTTAAAAGAGATATTCAAAATCTATAAAAAGAAGTTAGTCAAGGAAATTAATCACACACTCCTTTATATGTTTAAAGGAAGTTAATCACATACTCCTTTATATGTTTACCCTTAAAATATGTCAAAGTACTCATGTTTCACTCTTTAATTGCCCTTTTATTGATGCTAATCTAACATATTCCTACCTTATACCTCTCTTTACTTCCTTATCAAGTTCTTTAATCAAATTATTAATCCTTGTAAATATTCAAAAAAATATAATTAATGATCTTAGGAAGGAAGAAGTTATATTTTATAAAAGAAGAAATGAAATTTAGTGAAACAAAGAAGAATGGCAGTGATTCAATTGAAGTAGGTCTGTAAAAATTGAAATTTTTATCACTTTCAACCACTAGAATAACTCAAATTGATCAACAAGATTTGCATCAAACGTTTAATGTGTATATGCATAGCTTTTTTTTGATTTTTATTTTATTTTATTTTGTTTAATACAAGGAAAAAAAGTAACTCAAAAAGCTTGAAATAAAGATTGAATTCAATGAATAATAAGATTGCACCAATCTAACATGTATGGACTAGAATTAGAAGTTTATATTAAACCAATAAGAAATTGATCAAATAAGGACACAATTTTTGTTTTCTAAAACAAATTGGTTTTCAAGGCACAGAATAAGGAATTGAATAAAGAAAAAAACATTAAAATAAGAAAAAGAGATTAAAAAACTTTAAACAGGAAGATGACATAATCTAATTTTGATTGAATCTCTATAAATGAAAAGAAGTGCTAATCATTATATAACATCTAAGAGGAGGGATGAATTAGGTTACACTAAATTTTTCTAAATTTTTACACCTAATTAAAACTTTACTCTTAAAACTATGTTATGTGGAAGCTATAGACAATTCAATAAATAGTATAACCTAAATTGAAATGAAAAAGCTTAAACAATATAATAAATAATATTATTATTATGATTAAAATAAGATAAAATTAGAAAAATAAAAGAGATCAAAGAAAGAGAGGTGCAAAGCAATTTATAGTAATTTGATAACCAAGCCCATACTTACACCTACTCCCTATCTCTATGTTGAGGCTTTCACTATAAATAATAACATTACAATTACTTCCTTTTTTTCATGAGCTATAGAATAATCCTTGTAATTACTCGCTTTTTCATGGGCACAAGCGTAACCCTTACAAAATCTCTTTTTAAAAGGGGTATAGAGTAAAACCTTACAATTTTAACCTCACAATCTTACGACCCCTCAAATACACTTAACAAAAATTTTTCATTTGACTAACCCAAAGTGTTAAAGGGACCCTATAAGACACTAAATGATGTATGGATTAATACTTTGAAAAATACTTCACCAAAACACTAGTAAACCTTTTAAAATCAATAATCAAAACACTTCAATTAACTTGTTTTGTTTCTCTACACCCACTTCACACATAACACACATTCAACACATCAATTTATAGGTGAATATCGGTCGACTAATCGTTTGTGAATACTAGGATGCATTAAAACCTAATAAATTCATTTTATTGATGAAAACTAGTTATTTCTATATATTTCATTGAATCATTGATTGATAAATCCCTTATACTAGCTAACCAATGAGGCATCAGCTGGCTAGTTCAAGAAAAATTCACATATTGGTCAAGCAATTCACACATGTTTACAATTTAGAGCTGAAATTTGTTTGGTTAAAGCTCATTTGTTGACCTAACTTAAATCTATCCAAATTTGAGCTATCATCATTCAATTTGATCTTTCATGATATAAATTCAATTTTTTGGTTTCAAAATTCATAAACATGTTGTAGCTATGTTTTTTAACATCCAAGAAGTTGTTAGATCTACTTTTGTGATTTAGAAGGCAAGAAATGTTTCTTTATAGGGAAAAAACTTTAACAGCTCATATTTTGATAGCTTTATATATTTATGGTTTGTTCTTGATTTAAATCTTCTATTTTATGCTTTAAATTAATTTTTCTTGTTGAAATCTATTGTTAAGAGATTAATTAAGTTTCTAGTAAGTTCGTTGTGTTTATTTTATATCATTTAAATGGTTAAAATCATTTGTCTCTAGGTTGAAACATAAATGCTACATAATTTAATGGCTTGTGTTCATATTATTTAAATATGTTTATTTAATTCTTTAATTTCTTTTTTGTTTCATCAATTTGATTATGTGTGATATGTGGAAGTGTTAGGAGATTTTATATGTTGGTTAACTATCTCTAGAAAGTATAGAATTGCTTAATATTGCCTAAGCTTCATTGAAACACCATTAGAGGTTTGTTTTGTATACTAATTTAAGGGATTTTCTTTGTTAATTATTGTGATTGATTTAAGGATGTTCTTTGCCATTTAAAATAGGTTTGATAAGTTGATCTTGACATTCATTAAAAAAAGTTTGAGTTGCATGGATATTTGAATATAAATTTGATAGAGGCATATTTCATTCACGTTTTAGGAGGCATTTGCATCAAGAAAATAATAGCCATAATGTTAGGCCATATAGGAGACAATTTATGTCAATCATCTCACATGCACCCCATATGCATTCCCAGCCATCTAGAAATGTGTCTAATACTCATTCTAGGTCAAAAAATGTGTTTCATTTACATTCTATGCCTAAATATCAAAATGGAAGGACATTTAGAAATGAAAGACCTAAAAATGCATTTATGTCTCATGTTAGGCAAAGTGACCTATTTTATAGGCATAATGACATAATGCACTCTCATAACTCTCATATACATGAACATCATTGTAGGAGAACTCATTTTGATAAGAGAAATGCATTTAATCATAAAGATTATAGGTTTCATAATCATATGCATAATGTTCCTTATACTTGTAAGTTTTGTGATAAAGTTGGACATTTAGAAAAAAAAAATTATTCAGAGGATGTTTAAGAAACTCTTAAAGATTTGGGTTGAGAAAGGTATTAAGGCTAACCCTTGAGGACCCAAGTTTATGCGAATGCTTAGAACATAGTAAGATCTTTATTTTGTAGATTGACACTATTTAGTACGAAATTAGTGTCAAGTGAAAAAAGTAAGAGGAAGTGATATCTCTAAATTTCTAGAAGAAGTGGAAACATCACCAAGAACCCTCACATGAGCAAATCAAGAAGCAAAATTGTTGAATCAATTGAGGAGTAAAGATTTGGTATCAAGAGGCGATGTAAATGGAGGTATTCATATGTTCTTATTTGATAATATATAGCTTGACTTGATTTTGGATGTTTATGATAAATTTGAGAATTTTGGCCCAAACATGTATGTTTTAATTCAAAAATTAGGTTTCATGTGTTTAGGGGAAGACCTCATGTTGCTTATAATTTTTTTTTATTTTGTACTTTGCACATGATTTTTTAAATTATCACATTATATTAAAAATGTTGACTGATTTTTGAAATTAATGACATTGATTTTAGTATATGACTTGTTTGGAAAATGATGCATTGTATATGTTTAATCAAATGATTTTTGCAGTTAATATCATACTTTTCAATTGGTACCATTGCTTTCAATTTTCAATTGGTATCATATATTATAAGTGGTATCATTTCATTTCAATTAATATCATCTTTGAAAATATGCATAATTTTTTGAAAATTTGTTAAGATAAGAACTTTCCCCTTACATGATTAAAGTTTTACAATGCGAAAATTTAGGGGGAGTATATCTTATTGACATATTTCAATTGATTTTGCATAACTTGTATTTTAGATGGATAATAGGCATTATATGAATTAATGTCTTTTTATTACATAATTTATGGTTTTGAAAAATAACATGTGAAACATGTGGTTTTCATGCAATATATGAACAAACAAGTGTTCTCCATATGAAATATGCATAACATGTAGTTTTTTATGAAAAATAGGCTTAAACATATGATTTTGATGTGAAATTGCATAATATGTGCCTTTAGTGCACAAAGATGCATATTAGCTATTTTTTATGCATGATGTACATGGAGTAGGAAAATATGCATTTTTGAAGAATAATGATGCATAATATGTGATTAGCGATGCACTTTATGTCTTCATCCCTTTTCATACATAATTATCCAATAATGCATAGTCGCATTCATTTAAGGGGAGCATTATATACAATTAGTCTTTTTTTTTTAAAGATACATGAAATAAAGGGGAGTAAGTTTTAAGAATTAGTTACAATTGGTATTCTTTTTTATGATGTCAAAAAGGGGGAGAGATTAGTATGATATTAAGGATAATATGATTTTTAAGTATAAAGGGAGAGA
>JAOXYD010057274.1:0-13103 GCA_028565735.1 Pinacopodium congolense
TGAAATCAGAATCAAACTTAAACTAGTGAAAATAGGAGCTGAAATCCACAGGGAATATGAATTTGTCAACCTTAACTAGAACATCTTCAATAATCCCTCATGGATAGTTCACTAATATATCAGCCAATTACAATGAGGCCATAGTGGGTTTAGGCTCTTCTAATCCTAATTTCTTGAAAATTGATAAAGGCATTAAATTAATGATTACTCCTAGATCTATTAAAGACCTATCAATTTGTAAGCTACCACTTGTATAATGGATGGTAAAGCTACCAGAGTCCTTGAGCTTTGGAGGCAACTTCTTTAGCAGGATAGTAGAACACTCTTCATTAACCTTCACAGTCTAATACTCCTTTAATCTTCTCTTCTTGGATAGGATTTCCTTAAAAAACTTTGCATAAGAAGGTATTTGGGCAATTGCCTTAGCACATGGTATATTGATATGCAATTTTTTAAACATCTCCAAGAATTTCCCAGATTACTTGTCCAAGTGTGCATTTTTGAACCGTTGAGGGTATGGAATCCTAGGCTTATAGGGTTGAACATTCTGATCAATAAATAAACTAAGTGGCTTATCTGAACTTATAACCTTATCATCCTTCTCTTTCTTCTCCTCTTCTTCCTTAACTCTCTCTCTTCTATCATGTCCTTTTTCTTCTCTATCTTCCTTACTTTCTACCATCACTTGCTTTCCTTTCTCTTCTTTCATCTTCCTTTCATTTTCAACCTCTTTTCCACTTCTTAAAGTAATCGCCTTTGCATGCTCTCTAGGATGGGCTTCGGTTATGTTAGGAAGCTTAACGAGTAGCCTTTCTTGTAAGAGTTGAGCAATCTGTACAACTTAAGACTCTAAATTCTTGATTGACGCTTCATGATTTTGCATTCGAGACTCATTGGTTAGATATACTTAAGAATTGTCTCTTCAAAATTAGGTGTTTCTCTTTAAGGTTAGTTGGCTCTAAAACTATGTAGAGGTTGGTTCATTCTTTGAGGATTAACTTTAATTTGCTGAGGTGGTTATAGGTAGTTTTGACTGTTACTCCATAAAAAAATATGATGGTTCCTCTAATTAGGATTATAAGCATTTGAAAAAGGGTTTCCTCTTTACTGATTGAAATTGCTAACAAATTGGGCTTGAGCTACTTCTCGGGAAAAAGGACTTCCTTTTTAACACTCTAATGTTGAATGGGAGGTATTACCACCATTCCAACTTATGAGAACTACCACTAGCGCCAGTCGTCAAACTATCAAGCTTTTTGTTCAGTACTTCCAATTGAACTGCAAGAACTACTATGTCATTGATTGCATGAAAACCATGTGGTTTCTTTAGATGGCCCTTGAAATTGTACTAAAAACTATTTGTAGCCATATCCTCAATTATATTATAGGCTTCGGTTGCAATCTTGTGCATTAGATTACCTCCAGCTATAACATCAATGGTGCTACGAGTGGAAGGTGTTAATCCAGTGTAAAAGATATAAATTTGTTGCCACGTATTAAATCTATGACTTGGACACTTTGTAAGAATCCCTCTAAACCGTTCCCATGCCTCGTATAGACTTTCATTCTCATATTGCATGAATGAACTGATTTCAGTTTTCATTTTTTCTATCTTAATAGGTGGGAAACAATTAGTAAAGGACAATTTCATCAATTCGTCCCATGTAGTAATGGAACCAAGTTAAAGTATTGACAACCAGGCTTTTTCCTTATCTCTAACAGTTAAAGGAAAAAGTCTAAGCCTAATCGCATTATCAGAGACCCCATTGCTCTTAAAAAGATCACAAATATCAAGAAAGTTTTAAAAGTGTTCATTAGGATCTTCTAAAGTTAAACCTCCAAATTGTAAGGACCTAACCATTGAGATGATACTATATGGGATTTCAAAATTATTTGCATTGACACTGGGCCATACAATGCTAGCCACAGATCTACCTATATTCCCTAAAGCTAAGTTCATCCTGGTTGGTTCCCTATGTTCTACTTGAGGTCTATCTCTACAAGGTCTAATTCAGTGTCACTCTCTAAGGGTTCTAATTCAGTGTCACTTGATGTTCTTACTTCTAATGGATCGGACGTGGTTGTACGAGCTTCTTTCTTCTTCTTTCTTAACATGCGCTCGAGTTCTAGTTTAAAGCCTAGTAGCTCGAGATTGCATCCCTGAGTATGTATAAAAATTCAAATAAAATACTAAATAAAGGCAAATAAACAAACAAAGCAAATGAACTAAGCAAAAAGTAATAAAAACACATCAATCAAAATAAATAGAAAACAAATGCAGAAAAATTTAGAAAAATTATAAAAGCAAAATTTTACAAGTCCAAAAGTAATTAAAACTAAATTTCCTAATATTAAGGCCAATTAATCCCCGAAAATAACATAAAAAAATTGTTGCATTGGTCAGGTGACTTAAAAACTTTGGATGATATTGAAATGATTTTACTTTGAAAACCAACGGAATTAAGGCAAGTGCACCTATTGCAAAAGTAATATAATGGAGTAAATTTAAGACTCCACTTGTCGATCTCATAGAGAAAAGATTGGCTTAATTACTAAGTCGATCATATTACAATTACTTAGGAAAAATCCAAACAATTTGATTAAAAATATGAAAATTGCTAAAACTAGACTAACTTGGATTAAACACTTTAAAAATGGTTTTTAATTGCTTCTGAAAAATTCTGAAAATTACCAAATGTGAAAATTAGCTAAGGATTAGATGATTGATGATTTAATTAAGCTTTAAACAAATTTAAATTCTAATTAAAGTTACTTCACAAAATCAAAACAAATCTATGGTTAATAATTTGATTTTTCTCCATTTAATCTTGTCTAAATTTTGGTTATGCTTTAAATTAAGTTAATCCCCTTTAATTTCAAGAAGGTGTGTTCTAAAAAATTAATCTCAGATCTCTAATTTTTACAAAAAAAATATAGGTTTGTTCATGCAAGGATTAATTCGTGTTGCTTATTGATTTTTCTAACAATTTAAGATGATTTCTCATGCTTAACTTATCTTAAAAACTAATCTTAAGTGGCCAGCCCAAAATCATTGCATTTAACCTTTAATATACCTTTAAGGTCTCTTAAATCATACAAACATCAATCCTCAGCAATAAAAATGAATTAGCTGGACATATTGATCAAGACATACAAAATATACAACTTATGTAACATATCTTAATATATCTATAAAAACAGGCTGAATTTAATAAGTTTAGAGTGTATAAAACAGGTTTCTAAGACTTTTGGACTTGTCTTGTAACTCCTAACTTGATCTAGAATGCAATACAACCTTTGAATTGAATCAAACTTGCAAAAAAATCAAAGAACATACAAGGTTGTAAGCATAAGAATAAGTGCTTTGATTAATTCGTAAATAAGAGCATAATAACAAGTAATCTGAGTTAGAAACTCCCTGAATATGAGTTATAAACTGATAACCAAGTTCAAATATTCAGAAACTCAGAAACAACACACAAATTTATAGAACAAAGGGCTTGAAGTTAAGAACTAAGTGAAGAACTATAGCGAGAAGAAAGAATTCTCTCTATCCTTTTGCAGATCTGTTTGCATCTTCCTCTCTGCATGTTTTGTGTTAATTTGTTTGTTTTTACAGTTGTAGAAGCCTTCCAGATGTGCTAAAAGACAAGGACATTAATTAGAAATAAGCCACAGTCGTAATGTTGGAGATTTGGCGTTGATATTATTGACTACTTTAACAACGGGCTGCACCGCTGCATAACGACGGGTTAGAGGGTGCCGTTGATGGTCGAATTTTGCCTTTATTAATGGCCCCCTATTCATCCTTCAATGTGGGCTTCAGGGTACTGTTGAGGGATAAAAATGAGATATTTTCTTCTAATATTTGCTTTAATCTCCATCTTTAAGCTCCATCTTGCAAATTAAACATAACAACATATAAATTGAACATTTAAGCACTGAATTTGGGTTAAATTAACATAAAAGAACATTAAAAAAAATACTATAAATTTAACCTCTAACAGCTTTTCATAAATTATTTAGTTAATCTTTGGTGGTTGATAATTTAATTAAATAAAAGATCAGTGATACTTAATCTAAGGTCTTCAAGAAATCAAGGCAGTGCTATGGTTAGGACACTGACTTATTACTATTGGTCATATCTTGAAATTTAGTTATACTTCAGATTTAGGTAATAGGCTTTAAAGTTTAGGAAGTGTAATCCTAAATTTACTAATTCAAGACTAGCACCCTCATGATTAATAAACTTTTTGGTTATTTCATTGATTTAAACCATATTGTTTATTGATTTTTTTAATTACCTAGGTAAAAACTGTCGGATCTTAGATTATCTGATGACAATATCTTAAGTGATCAGTTTAGGACAAACATTAGTCTTTCAATAAATAATGATTAATTTACTAATCGTGTATTAACAATTAATTACCATAATAAATCATCTATAAAAACATTTCAGAAATCAACTAAACTGAAGATTAACATTAAGCACATAAATTAATCAAAGCTAATAAAATAATTAACTTAAATAATAAGGCTTTGATTATTTCAAAATATCAACAATAATATATAAAATTAAGAGTCTAGAATGAAAAAAATCACATCCCTAGATGGTTATCTAACTCCGAACAATATGATTACAGCTGCTGGAACTTCAAACAAACCTGAAAACCCAAATTACAAAAGATTGGAATGAAAAACAATTTAAAAACTACTTTGATCTAAAAACTATTGGAAAAATAAGGTGTTTTTATCCTAATTCTGTTTTCTTAGACTTCTGAGAGAGATCCCTTTATGTAGAGAAGGTGCAGTTACAAGTGGAGGAAGAAGAAAATCGTAAATTTTGAAGATTCGAGTCAAAAATTGTGTCTGCCATCCTTCAATGACGGGCTGACTATAGGTACAATGACGCCGTTGATAATCGGTGGCCGTCATTATGCTCATGTGTGTCTGCAAGGTTAAACGAACCCTTGTCAAGGGTTAAATGGTGCTGTTTAGAGTGTGATGAGCAACCATTTTACTCTATTTCCAGCGGTCTTTAACAAAGGTCTTGGATCCTTAAACAGCGGGCTATATAGCCACCATTTGGGGTGTCATTTTGCTCTCTTCTTTGATCCTTTTTGCACATTTTCTCCATTTTTCACATTCTTCTACAAATTAAATATTTTAAACATTAATTAAACATTTAAGTATTGAAATAAGGGTAAATTAACATCAAATAACAACTAAAAAAACTATAAATTTGACCCATGATAATTCTCCCTCACCTAAGTCTATGCTTGTTCTCAAGCAAACCAATCCATCATCATTTTCAAAATAGGATATAAATGTAGGAAAATTAATTCAAGATTAACAACGTAATTATTGAAAATATTTTCTTTATCTTACAAAAATAATGACTCATGAAAATGTTATAGAATTAATTCATCATAATAAATTTCAAATATGTTTAACTCATTGCATGCCTCTTCATTCTTCAACCTAAATCACAACATATAAAAAGGCAATATATGGAGTTCAATATATCCACATTTAAACACTTTCACATCGTTTGGAAAATTTAAAGACATAAATAATATAATACAAGATAAGATGTGAACTTCTAAACTTAGTTGAGAAGTCACTCAATCTTATAATGCGAAGATGAATAGTTTATGTTGAACAACCCTCGGTTCTTCAATTGAGCGCCTTACATCAACTCGTCACTCCATAACTTAAACCTTATAAATTTATACGGTTAGAAGCAGCGGAGTGAAAATTGCTCACTAAATAGATATATTTTTATTTATTTATTTATTTATTTCTTCTTTTATTTAGTTTATTATTTTATGTTTTTTTAGGTTAATTATGTTCCTTTTTCAATTTTTCTTCGAATGATGAAAGTGCCATTAAAGAGGTTACAGAATTACTCAGAGCATTACATTTTATAAGTGGAATATCCTGTTGATTATCAGGTATTCCTCATCCAAATTATGAAATGAATTAAAAGTATTTAATTATTAATATGTCAAATTAGTCATATAAAATTTCAAATTGTCAAAATAATTGAATTAAAAAAAGATAGATAATAATAAGTATCAAAATTGAAAACTTTCCTACAATTTATATATTATAAAGAAAAGATAACAAAATGATATGCAATTAGACAATAAATACTCAAGTGTGATAACATAACTTATATCCCTCTCCCACACTTAAATTAAACATTGTAAATTAATAAATTAAGCTCGAAATGTGAGAGAAAGAAAACAAGTACACCTGGAGGAAGATATCATTATGCAGGTTCCCCAGTGATGTGAATTGCAGTGATATGAAATGAATGGAGAAATAATCAAATCATCATGCTTCATTATATGATCAAAGTGCATCCCACGATATAAAGTTTAGGCAAAACTTAATAAAACAAGCCAAACAAAAACACTCAAAAGCACACTAAAATAAAAACACACCAAAAGCATGCTAAAAGTACACCAATTTTATTGAAAGAAAAGGAAATCCTACTTTTACGGTTGGATTACCTTCCAACAAGCGCTTCTTTAAGGTTTTTTAGCTGGACTTTAGTGTTAGGGAATTTTCAACCTAAATTGAGGTCCAATACCTAACTTCTTATCCTCATCCTTCGTATAATGACAAATCAATTTTGGAAGATTACGTATACCATTCAGTAGGGTCTTGAATTCATAAGTCTTACCCTTGTCAAAACATTTTGGAAAAAAAGTCTAGATATCTCACTCTCGCTCACGAATCAAAAGCTAAAATACCTATGAAATCTACACTGTCATATGCTACCTTAGACTCTTCATCTAACTTATTTTCAATGACCCAAAATTAATGCTCACATTCAACAGTTTCAAAAATTGGGTTACTAAAAGTTGATGTAGACTTAATATTATCACTTGTTAACTCAATTGACTCTACATCATCAATTGACCTAATTTATTCTAAAATTGCTCCATTGTTCTTTGATCATGCTCAAGCTAAGAAGGATTTTCTAAATTTGAAATGAATGCAACCTTATTAAGACAAAAATAATTAGGATGATCTATCCAACTCGAGGTACATTCATTTATACACTCAGGATACTGTTGACTAAGAAAATGTGAAGATTGCTCAAAATAAGATTGATTTAACTAAGAGTGATAAGGGTAATCCTCATATTCAGGGTTATAAGTTTCAAAATAGGTAAATTGATTTATCTAGCTATTGGCCTAATTAATCCCAACTCCAGGCTCATACCATTGGCTATCAAGTCAATGATAATTTTGCCTCCACATCTTCTTGATAACTCAATTTAAGTTATCAAAACATGTCCCAATTCACGAACAATAGATGATCAAAAATAAAATAAATAAAGAAACTGATAAACGAAACATAAAACAGTCACAAAACACAATAAAGAAAATAAAACAAAAAAACAAATTCTACAGTAATTGACACTGATATATCCATAATATTACAATTCATTTTCCCGGTAACGGTGCAAAAAACTTTTTGCATTGGTTATGTGACATAAACTTTTAACGATTTTGAAATGATTTTAGTTTGAAAACCAATGAAATTCAGGCAAGTATATCTATCGAATAAGTAATATAATGGATTATATTTAAGACTCCGAGCATCGATCCTATGAGGAAGTTTACATAATGTAAATACTAGGTTAATCGAATTACAATTATCTAGAGCACACTCAGTTTTATGATTTAAGAAAATAAATAACTTAAAGCTAATATAAAAAACCTAGAAAAATTCCAATTAATTGTAAAAGAGTCACATATTGGTTTTCCTAAATTATTCAGTTAAGCTTTGGTGGTTGGTGATTTAATTGAATAAAAGGTTAATGATACTTAATCTAAGGTCTTCATGAAATTAAGGCAACACTATGGTTAAGACACTGACTTATCTCTATTGGTCATATCCTGAAGTTTGATTATACTTCAAACTTAGGTAATATGCTTTAAAATTTAGGAAGTATAATCCTAAATTTCCTAATTCAAGACTAGCACCCTCATGATTAACCAAGTCTTTGGTTATTTAACTAATTTAAACCATATTATTTATTGATTTTTCTAATAACCTAGGTAGAGACTGTCGGATCCTAGATCTGATGACAATATCCTAAGTGATCAGTTCAGGACAAGCATTAGGCATTCAATAAACAAAGATTAATCCACTAATCATGTATTAACAATTAATTACCACAATAAACCATCTATAAACACATTTAACAAATAAACTAAATTGAACATGAACATTAAGTACATAAATTAATCAAAGCTAACAAAATTATTAACTTAAACAACAAGGCTTTGATTATTTCAAAATAACAACAATAATACATGAAATTAAGAGTCTAAAATGAAGCAAATCACATCCCCAGATGGTTATCTAACTCTGAACAACGTGATTACAGTTGTTGGAACTTCAAAAAAACATGAAAACCCAAATTATAAAAGATTGTAATGAAAAAAACCTGAAAACTATTTTGATCTAAAAATTATTGAAAACTAAGGTGTTTTTGTCTTAATTTTGCTTGCTTAGACGTTTGGGAGAGGTCCCTTTATATAAGGAAGATGCAACTACAAGTGGAAGAAGAAGACAACCGCAAATGTTGAAGATTCGAGTAAAAAATTGTGTCTGCCGTCCTTCAACGGCGGGCTGACTATAAGTACAATGATGCCGTTGATGAGTGGTGACCGACATTGTGCTCCTGTGTGTCTGTAAGGTTAAACGGCCCCTTTTCAAGGGTTAAACTACTTTGTTTAGAGTTTGATGAGTAGACATTTTACTCTATTTCTAACGGTCTTTAACGGGGGTCTTGGATCCTTAAACTGCAAGCTATATGGCCACTGTTTGGGTTGTTGTTTTGCTCTCTTCTTTGATCCTTTTTTCGCATTTTCTCCATTTTTCACATCCTTCTGCAAATTAAACATTTCTAAACATTAATTAAACATTTAGGTATTGAAATATAGGTAAATTGACATCAAATAACAATTAAAAATACTATGAATTTGACCCCTAACAAGGACCAACCAATAGAAGATCAATCGACTGACCCTAGACATCCAGTTGGCTAATAGTGATGAATTTAGAGCCTAACGTTAGACAACTACTAGTTTTGCAACGATAAAAATAATTAATATTAAGGAACGTTGGTCAACTGAAATATTGAGATTTTTAGTTATAAATATGGTTTTTGTATGTAAGAAAGATAGAAAAACCTTTATATAGTGAGATTATGTATTGTTGAGTATTGTTTGGGAGTTTATATATGAAGTTGAGTTTTTTAGTGTATTTTGTATCCATTTCATGCATAAGGTTTTGTGTGAGTCCTTATACATCTTGGTGAGAGTGAAATTTTTGTAAGGTGTCTTTTTGAAAAGGATTCTTGTGAGAAGTGAAATTTTGTAAGTCTTGAAAAGTTATTCTTGAACCATAAAAGAAAAGTGTTCTACGGTTATTCTTAAGTATTGAAAAAGAAGAACGTTGTGACGTTATTCTTTAACTTTAGAAAAAGGAGTGATAGGTTATTCCCTAACTTTGAAAGGATGAGTGAAGGTTATCCTTGAGCCTTAAAAAATGATTGTATTTCTAACATTGTATTCTTGTTTATTGCATTAGTGTAAAAATATCAATAGTAGTGTTGGGGACTAGATGTGAGGGCAAGTGAACCGTTTCAAACTAGAATAAATCGTTTATCTATCTCTTCCTTACTCTTTTACTTTTTTGCACTTGTTTGAATTGTTTAATTTATTAGTATTTAATTTGATTAATTAAATTATTTTTTATCTTCCGCATTTAAATAAATTGGTAAAAGATTAGATTGAATAATCTAGAAGAATTTTTTAATGGTTAATTCACCCCTTCTTAGGTGCCATATAAGGCTAACCTATCTAAATTCCTAATTAAAAAAAACTTCACCAATATCTAAAAATTATTTGATAGAAGTTTCTCAGTTTTATGTAATAAGCCTATATCATTACTGGTATGCAATAAGTCATCAACATATAAAACTAAAAAAATATATTTACACTAAATTTATGATTGAATCTCAAAACCAAAAGAGATGACAACTTAGATTTCTTTAATTTGCAAACCATCTTTTTTTAATCTTTTGAAATAAAGCTTTCAAGCTACTCCATATAAATCTTTCATTAATGTCATCATTGAGAAATGTTATCTTAACATCCATCTATTATAACTCAAGATCAAAATATAACACAAGTGCCATTATAATCTTAAAAGAATCTTTCAAAAATACCAGTAAAAAAGTTTCTTTATAATCAATTACTTTCTTCTAAGTAAAGTCCTTTGTAATAAAACAAGCCTTATATCTTTCCACATTACCTTTTGAATCTCTTTTAGTCTTAAATATCCATTTACAACCAATGAGTTTTACAACTTCAAAAAATGAGACAAGATCCTAAACATCATTGTATCTCATAGATTTAACTTCATCATTCATCACTTCAATCACCTTTTGAGAATTAGAACTTTCATGTATTCATAGAAGTTGATTGGATCATCTTGTACTATGCAAGTGTCTATATCATGTTCTTAGAGAAAGACAATATATTCATATGAAATTACACTTCTCTTCTCTCTAGTAGATATTCTTAGTGGCACTTGTTTTTAAGGTTGCTTAGTTTGTCTTTAAGGAATATTCAATTGATCTTGATTAGGAAGATTTTCGATATTGTCTTATTGATTTAGAGTTCATTTTTTAATAATGTTAGGAATAATACCCTGACCTTGATTAATAACAACTATGAGAAGAGTAACAAATTGCTATTAAAAGACAAGTGTCTAACCTTATTGCCCCCTTAAAACTCAACATCCTTAAGAAATATGATATTTTGTGTCTAAGAAATTGATTCAATTGTTTGATAAAAAACTTTGTACCTTTGTGACGTTCCAGAGTATCTAACAAAATAGTTACTAATTTTTCTTGAGTCTAGTTTCAATTCAAATAGCCAATAAGGCCTTGCCTCAACTAGATATCCACAAATATGAAAATGCTTTATACTAAGCTTATTGCCTATTCATAACTCATAAGGGGTTTTAATCGTTGTTTTAGTTGGAACTTTATTAAAAGTGTAAGTTATGATTGTTAATGCCTCTCTTAGAGTGAATTCAGTAAGATAGTGTAAATAATCATACTTCTTACCATGTCCTTTAATATTTTATATCATCTCTTAGTAACACCTTTCATGCGAGGGCTCCTTGGCATAATGATGTCGCATTCCTCTAAGAATTTAGTAATTGGCCCCATACATTATTACCCGAACCATTATATCTGTCGTACTATTCACCCCCTACAATTAGATCTAGCACTTTTAATCCTTTTGTCAAATTGATTTTCAACCTTAACTTTGAAAACTTTGAGCAGATTTAGTTTTTATAACTTATCATGAATGAGATAAAAGTACCCATAACATGAGTAATCATTTATGAACATTACACAGTACTTTTTACCATTCAAATAACTTGTAGGAAATGACCCACAAATATCTATATGGATTAGTCATAAGACATCTAAAGATCTTTTGGCATATAATCTCTTCATGCTTGTTTGATTCCCCTTAATACGCATTTTGATATATTTAGTGGATCAAAAGTTCTATCTAAAATAAGCCTTTTTATTTTTTCTTTAGAGATATATCCTAAACGTTTATACCATAATAAAGCAAAATTATCATTTGCCAATTTTCTTTTAATGCATTATGAATTAACATATAAAGATTCATTAGATGAGGCAATTGTATCTAGTAAATACAGGTTATCAATTCTTGATAAATAACTAGAAATAATAAGTTTTGAATAATGAAAAGACTAAATTATCCATTTCAAAAAGAACAATGATAACTAATAGTATCTAATAAAAAAGAGAAACCAAATTCCGTATAAATACATTACAACATAATTCTCTTTTAAAGCTAAATAATTTATAGTCTTAAATGAAAATATAAAAGTTTCCATTACCATAACGTTAACCGTTGTTCCATTACCTACATAGATATATCTTTCACTATCATTAGATTTTCAATAGCTTAGGCAATCCTACATAGACACATTTATGTAAGTCGTAGCACTATAATTCAACCATCATGTATGTCTAGATACTGAAATTAAATTGAATTCAGGGAAAAAAAAACAAAGAAAGTAGCATCCATTTCTTTATATGCTAAGTATGATATTTGGTGCACTCTTTTTTCTTATGAGAAGTCTTTTTATAGAAATAACAAACAAATTCCTCATTTTGTTATTTTATTCCTTATGATGCTTTTTTTATGGTGTAGTACTTACAACTTCCTTATCCTTCTTTCTCTTCTTCTTATTGCCTTTATAAATGGATGCCAAATAAGCACTTTTAATCTTGTATTTGATTAATCTCTCTTCTTCTTACATTCAATAAGAAATGAGCTCCTTAAGAGTCCATTTCTTCTTTTAAAAGTTATAATTGATCTTAAGTTGATTGAATTGTGTGGGAAGAGAGAACAAAACTAAATGCACAAACAAATCTTTCGATAGCTCTAACTTTAGTGCCTTTAGTTTTGAAGTAAGATGAGACAATTTTAAAATGTACTCTTTGATACTTCCATTACCTTTATACCTCATTAAAACAAGACTTGTTAGAATAATACTTGTTTCTTCTTTTTTGTTTTTATCAAAATGCTAATCATGTTCTTTAAGGAACAATTTGGCATATTTTTTTCAAACGTTGTGCTCCTAACGGTACGTTTGGTTTGTAGAATGGAATAGAGGGGGAATGGAATAGCTATTATGTAGGAATGGAATAAATGAGGAATAGAATAGAATATGTATTACTTTATTTGGTTTACTATTTAAGAATTTTTATGCCAGTGTTTAGTTTAAAAATATAAACTTGGAATGACAAAGGAATAACAAACAAAAAAACTAAAATATCCTTACCCTTATAATAATAATAATAATTATTATTATTATTATTATAAAAATTATATTAAATTTAATTATTATTATTTTTTCTTCTTCTTCCTAATTTTAATATTATTAATATTATTAAATATATTATTATAATTAATGGTTAATAATAAAATTATTATTATCATTGTAATTATTTTTAG
>JAOXYD010057285.1:0-13103 GCA_028565735.1 Pinacopodium congolense
AATAGTTTGTCAAGAGTCTCTCCCTTCCCTACTTAGATCATTAGATTTATTGGAAATTTAAAGTACCATACCCCATTTTAACTCCTTCGGTTGACCGACCTCATAAACTAAGAGACAAAAATGCTTAGCAACTTGATGAGAAGCCTCATTCTCCTGATTCAAAGTGACCAATCACTCAGAGATTAAACCCTGGGGAGGTCTAAATGCCCTAGTCCTGTAAGGTGTTATTTTTATTTTCTTGAAAACTAATGTCCTCCTCCCTACGCTCCTACACTTCCTGTTTTATTCCAGGTGTTCTTTTCAATCTCATTACCATATCTTGTGTCATTCTAAATCCTCTCATTGAATTAGTGGTGTATTGGATTTCCACTTCCATTACATCCATTGGGAGCTCAAGTGCACTGTCTAGGGATTGAAAGTGCCTATAGAGGGGGAAGGAGCTCTCCAATCGTATCAGATAAAGGCTAGCTTCCACAATCATTTTGGAATTTGGCTTTTCCTACCTAATTCTAGTTTATAGCTCATTAGAATTGTGAAAGGCTTCCATAGAAAGTCCTTAGCTTACGAACGAGTCCTAAACCATCTCCTCTTTATTATTCGAAGCCTTGGATTCGCCAGCATCTTCCTCATTTAAGCCCATTAATTCCAGATGGTCTCCCATGAAAAATTTTCTACCAGATGCCTTCCAAACCTTGCCAGTACTCTTTGGGGGTCTCCACTTGTAAGTCACGAACACCTTATGAAGAAAAAGCTCATCCTGATCATTCATACGATAGACTGAAATCATCTTCGAAAGGTCCTTTCATGAATTAACCACTACACATACTCTAACATATCCAATTCTGCTCAAATGAGCTGTGGTTTCATTCATAGCTATTGGTCCCTTTGTGTTCCAATATTTTAGAGGAACTTCATGCAAATTGATCCAAATCGACACATGTTTAGATTTCAAATCCTTGATGATGATGCTTTGCTTCCCAAACTGAAGAAAAATGGGCACATTATTGAAATGCTAATGGCCATTATCTAAAATGATCTAAGCCTCGCAAGTAAAACCAAATTTGAAAATAAAGCAGCCCTCCTTCAACAGCAACACATCCTATAATATATGTGTCTTGCAATTATTTTAAGCCGAGGCACACATAGGGGGAAGGTAGGTCTTCAATCCAAGAAGAAATAAATTATTGAAGACTACCATTTGTTCACCTTAGCCTTAAGAACTTCTAAATTGGAGTTAACCACCTCATGCCCATTTTCCACAATAGACGGGCAATAGTGAAGAATAGTATCTGGATCATCGTCACCCACTACTTATTTCCATGACTGGCATAACAGAGTAGAGCTTGCAAATCCCAAGGCTTCGACAGTCTTATGCAAAAGGTTAGAAGAATAAGGAGGATTAGCCACGCCTAAAGGAGCATTAGGCAAGGGTCCTTCCTTGCAAATATTAGGGGATCTTTGGAGAGTTGGAAAGGTTGCCTCATCTAGAGGGAAGGACGAGTTGCTGCCATCACCAACAAAGGCCGAAGAAGAATCTTGGCAAGTTCGCAACAGGTGGAGGCTTTGGTGGTGACAAGAGGTAGATCAATAGAGCATGATTCAAGTGGAAGACATAGTCATGGTAAATCAAAATATAGGAGTAAGAAAAACTTAAAGTATTACAATTATGGTAAGAAAGGTCATCTAAAGAAGGATTGTTGGAATCCAAATAAGAAAAAATAATTTCATCATTATGAACCTGTCTCTGAGGGATCTATATATAGCTGTATTGATCATGCTCTAAAGATCATTGATATTGGCACCATCAAGTTAATGATGTATGATAATACAAATTAGACTATTAAAAAGGTTTGGTATGTAGAGATCATGAAGAAGAATTTGTTATTTGTATGATAACTAGATAATCTCAGCTTCAGATTTTAAATTTAGAATAAGATCATGAAGGAAATTAAAATAATGCTTGTATTTATAAAAGTAGAGAAGATAGCTGAAAATTTGTACATACTGAAAGGAGAACATTATAAAAAGGAGAGATATCAGTTGCTATGTCTAATATAAGTAAAAACCCTATAATGACATGGCATAAAAAACTTAGATATATTCCTAAATAAGGAATGAAGATACTTATAAAAAATAATCTAGTTCCAAGCCTTACAAAGGTATCACTACCTTTTATAAACATTCCATTGTGAGCAAACAACATTGATTGAAGTTCAATACATCAAATTCTAGAAGTAAGTTAATTTTAGAATTGGTTCACTCTAATGTAGGGCAACTACATGTTACATCATTGGGAGGATAAAATTTCTTTACATAATTCATTGATGATTATTTTAGAAAATGTTGGATGTATCCTGTCAAGAGGAAAGCAAGTGTGTTTCTAATCTTCAAATTCTACAAAGTGCAGATAGAACTTAAATCTAATAGGAAGATTAAATATTTGAGGACAAATAATGGAATTGAATATAATAGCAAAGAATTTAATGAGTTTTGTAAGTGAGAAGGTATCAAAAGGTAGTTCACTACGGTATAAATTGCTTAACAAAATTAATAAAATAGAGTAGAAAAATAGATGAACAGAACTCTGTTAGAAAGAACAAGAGCAATGATGAGAAATGTAAGCTTATATAAGAAATTCTAGATAGAAGCAATAAATATTGTATGATTTATAATGAATCGAGCTCCATCAATTGCAATTGAGTTAAAGACACCAATAGAGATGTGGACTAGTAGATCAATAGATTATTAAAACCTCTAGATATGTGGAAATCTTGCATATATAATGTAAAATGCCTAAGAAACTACAAAGTCAGATCCAAGATCTAGAAATGCATATTTTTGCGGTATTCTAAAGGTATGGAGAGGTATCACTTGCGGGATCCCACTACTCATAAAGTTGTTATCAACTAGGATATTATTTTTATGGAAGATAAGGATTAAGAGAAAACAAAAGGTATTGACATTTCAAAAGAGAATACAAAGACTACAACGGTATAGGTGAAAAGAGAAATTAACCAAAATTATTCCTCTGAAGATGCAACAGAGCACGAGAAACAAAGGCCAATTGAATATATTATTTCAAATACTCAATGATTAGCTCACACGAGAAGGTCATTGATTTGGAACTTAAACTATATTATAGAAATTAATATTCCATTCTATCTTTTAATTGAGGATGAGGAGTCTTCAACTCTCTAAGAAGTAATGAATAATTCAGGTACATCTTAGAGGATGACAATAATGCAAGAAGAAATTAAACCTCTTCATAAAAATAAGATATAGGAGCTAGTGTCACTATTATAATAAAGAAAGTCTATTAGTAATAAATGAATCTATAAGATCAAATGAAATGGTGATGATTAAGTGAAAGCCATATCATGCTAGATTGATAATGAAAGGATATACTCAGAAAGAAGGAATTAACTTTAATAAAATATTTTTCCTTGCGATTTGGCTCACTATAATTCTAGTTTTGAAAATGTGTGTTATATTTTATTTGCATCTTGAATAGATAGATTCAAAAACTGAATTTCTTCATAGAGATCTCGATGAAGAGAATTATCTACTCCAACTAGAAGGTTTTGAAGAAAAAGGGAAAAAAAACTTGGTTTGCAAGTTGAATAAATCTATATACGGTCTAAAGTAGACAATGAGGTATTGTCACAAGATATTTGATTTCTTTATAATGAGCCTTATATATAGTAAATTGAATGCAGACTCTTGTGCTTATGTTAAGAGGTTTAGTAAAGATAATTTTATAATCTTACTACTGTATATGGACATCATGTTAGTAGCAAGCCCTAATAATCATCGCATCAAAGAATTAAAGATGCAATTAGTTAGAGAATTTAAAATGAAGGATTTAGGACTTGCAAACAAGATTCTATATATGGAAATTCATAAAAAAAGGAAGATTTGGCTTTTTCAAAAGAATTATTGAAAGAACATCTTATAGCATTTCACCATGCAAAATTGTAAGCTAATTTCTACCTTACTTTTGGTTAATTTCAGGTAATCCTAAAGTATGAATCTTATCAATAAAGAAGAGAAGGTAGAGATGTCTTAAGTACAACATTCATCTGTAGTGGGGAATCTAATGTTCATTATAATTTATACAAGACAAGACGTTGCATTTACAGTATGAGTAGTTAGTCGATATATAATGAATCCTGATCGAGAGCATAGGAATATAGTTAAGAGAATTCTCAAATATGTCAAGAGAACCTCAGATATTGCATTATATTATGAAGGATCAAACTTTATTATCAATGGATATGTTGATACTTGTTATGTAGGGGATCTTGACAAAAGCATATCAATTATAGGATGTGTATTCACACTTGCTGGAGGAGCTATGATCTGAGTTTTAAAACTGCAATCAATTGTACATCAACAATAGAAGCAAAATATATTACAGTTATACAACTCAGTAAAGAACTAATGTAGTTAAAGAGGGTGTTGGAGGAACTTTGACACAAATAAGAGAATAATACTCTGTATTTTAACAATTAAAGTACTCTGCATTTTGTAAGGAATATAGTATTTTATTCAAAGACAAAACGCATTCAAGTTCAATATTATTTCATTAGTAAGAAAGTGGAAAAAAGAATCATAGATATGTAGAAAATTCATACCATGAATAACCTGACATATTTTATAACAAAGATAATCAACTTTGACAACTTTATGTGATGTCGATCATCCTATGATTTAGTGAAAACATAAGAAACATAAAGCAATAAGATAGAAATAATGGTGTAAAAATATGATTGATTACCAATCAAATCTGCTAGGAGAATTGTTGGTCAAGAATGGCTACAACAACAAAATAAATGGCTGTCATGAGCTAGTCAACAAGTGTCCAACCACTATAGGTATAAGTACTATGAACAGAAGTAATAGAGATATGAAGAGAAAATACAAGGTAATTGTTTAAGAGTTATTCATATACAATCTGTGTATTAACTTTTATCTTCATTCTTTTCAATTTCATTTAATTACAAGTTTGTTCTATCCAGTATAATTTTTCTCAACAATAGTCGGATCCTATTTCCAAATGAATCAATTATGACATAAAATTTTTTCAATATAAAATTTAAAAGATATATTTAATTATAATTTAAAAGTTTTTGGGTCTTATTTAATGAAAATTAAACTTAAAAAATGAAAATTTAAGGACTGCATTGAACTCTTTTCATTCATTTGCTAATAAAATTTCGGTATCGACAATTGAAAGCTACATGCTTATTAGAAACTCTAATAAAAATGTTACTCCAAAATTTTCTGAATGTTTTTATCCAACGTACTTTGTCATTACTCTTCCGTCTATATTTCATATGAAAAAACAAAAGAGCTTCAAGAGCTCTGCCGTCCATTTGATTTTTGAAATGTATGGTGCTTTCAAGCAATGTCTCCATTTGTCTTTTGTTCAAGGTTCGAAATTAGATTCTGTAACCGCAATGGCAGCAATAGCATTCAACCACATTGGAACTTTGCGACTATCACAACTCGTGTATGCATAATGTTATATATCATACTGTTAATCTTGAAATGTGCACTTCCTACTTCGAGATCCATTTCCAGGACATCCGGACTATTTACACGGGGAAAATAGTGAATTTGAGAAAACTGGTCCGACCAAAATTTGCTGAAATCACTACGGAAAACATAATAGGGGATATTATGATCGAATTCGAAGAAAATCAGATGAAGTCTTTGAATGAATTAGCAGGTAAGATCAGAAGAAGCATTTGAATTCTACAGTATTCAAGCCAACTGAGCCTGAACGAGAATGGAGAAGCAACGCAAAAGAGATAGAGAATTATAAACTCAAAAATAGCGAGTTAAAAAGTTGATGAGTAATTTTTTTATAGACTTATAAAGACTTCTTCACCTTCCTTTTCTTATAAACTGATCAACAATTAAGAATCTTTCCTCCGCTTCCAATGTAGAATCAGATTATAAGTCTATCATGAATCGCTTATTCCTTGCAATTCTATTATTTGTGCTACTCTTCGCCTTCATCATTCCGATCAAATATTGTACTAGTGGAGATTTACCCTAGACTTAGACTGTCCTAATAGCAATTACAATATAGATTTAAGAGAATCACATATTTAAAAATAAGTAATTAGTAAATTTTTATAAACTTATAAAACATTTCACCTCTTCTCTTCTTTACTATATAAAATTCTGATATCCAAACCTCACATATAATTCTACAATTAAAGTTTAAGCTTCCACTTTATGAATCTGGTTTTGGTCAGAGGTAAATCTTCATGGATGGCTTGTCCTGTCTTTAACATCATAGAATATGTTGCATTTATCTCAACTCTTCATTTAATTAAAAATGAAAATTTAGAATGACAAAAGTTTGATTTTAAGATATATACTTAATAATGTATTAATAGTAATTTAATACTAATCCAATTTATTTGGTAAACTATAAATATAGCTCATTTGGTAAACGGTAAATAGTATTAACATTTCATGAAATTCATTAATATTTCTACACATTATGTGATTGTAATATTTATTTAGTGTATATTTGAAACAAATGAATACATAAACATTATGGAATTCGTTTACAATTTTACACATCATATGTTTGGAACATTAAAAATTAGAATTAAATTTAAGATTTCAATTTCATGAAATTGATATAATTCACGCCATCATTTCAAATACGTATAATTTAAATTGATATAATTTATTCCATCCTATGAAATAGGCACATGTTTTTTTTTTTTTTGAAAAGTACATTATACACTACTTACATAATATATATTTGAGCAAAATATTTAACTGAAATATAAAACGTTATTCTCTTATAAAATAAGGTAAGTTGGGAAATATACATTCTTAATTAAATTATATTTATATTTAAACAAAAGAACAACTCAATTGAATATTGTAGTACTAAGTAGGTTATCGCAAAAACAACTTACTCTAAAAGGTATCTAATCTTAAAACACTATAATAGATTGGCATATTTGTTGTCGAGAACACAATATATTAAAAGAAACTTTCTCAAATTATATTATTTTTATTTAAGTAAAGTAAAATATATGTTAGTTGGCCATAAAGAAGATACATCATGTTCATTTTTTTAAAAAAAAAATTCTATACAGACTATAATATAAGAAAAAAATTTATTAGAAAAGAGTTCATAAACAAAAACTTTGAAAATTCCCATTCCTTATAATCTAATAATTCATTTACTCAGGAGAGGAATCTTAACCCTTTTTATCTCTAATGTTCCACCACACGCCCACCAAAAAGCCAACCTCTCCAACTCTTACTTTCGCAATAATTCACTTATTTATACACTTATTTTAAGTATGATCTTAATATATTTTTTAAAATCTCTATTTCCCCACCCCTCACCCTACCAGAAGGGCCACTCACCGTCTCTACTTCTTTGTTGGTTTCTGTTACGTATCACACACTGGCTGATGTGTAGAAAAATTTGACACAAAATATAAATATGGTAAAAAGATGTGAACCTCCTCCTATTTGGCATTGCTAATTTTTAAAAATATTTTTATTATTCTAATTAAAAAAAAACTTTGTAGAATTAAAAAATGTTACTAAAACTTTTTATTATCTTCATTTCAATTTATTTTGATATAAAATATATTGTGATTGACTGTTAAATTTGTGACAAATTTTATATGATTTCTTTGAGATACTTAACTCTATTAAAATAATTTGATAGAAACTTAGTAAAATGTTCCTTTTTACACTTTTAGTAATACAAGGTGCTTTTAAAATAATTTTGAAAGATAAAATTATTTTTTAGAATAAAAAATAATACAAGGAAGGTCGTATCTTTGACCCATATAAATAGTTGTGTGTGTGTGTGTGCGTGCGTGTGTGTGCGCGCGCGTGTGCGTGTGTGCGTGTGTGCGTGCGTGTGTGTGTGTGTGTGTGTTGGGGGGATCAAAAGCATGATTTGTTGGGTTATTAGTTGTAATTTTTTATTGTAATTTTTGTGTGTTTTTTTTCAAATTTTATACTTTTTTTTTCAGTTGTACTGTATTAATGTATTATACTATTTTTTTATTTTTATATTTTAAAAAATAAGAACCTAAAACTAAAACTAAAAACATAAATCAAACTAAATATGCCCTAAGTTGACTAGTTATTTTTAGGTCTATAGTTCTAGAAAACCCGAAACAAAGCTGTTGTTCGATTAGTCTAAAATTCAGACTGTTAGAAATAGTATAGAATGGCGCTGTCCGCTAGGAACGAACTGGCCGAAAGCTGGTTGGGCCATTTGGGCCTATAACACCTGAGGACAATGAGGAGAGAGAGTGGTGCTGAGTGCTGACAATAGAGGCGTGAAAAATGGACAGCTCCTACCGGGCTTCTAGTCGAAAGGATACGGGACTTGACGAGAACATCAAGTGTTTAAGAAAGGAAGATTATTACATTCCATATAGGGTGGCTGTCAAATCCCAATTAAAGAGATCATATAAAAATTTACGAGTCTATAGAAAACAATACTAACCAATTTATAGCTTTAATATAAAGTATGTGATTCTCTTAAGCTTAAAGTAAATTTTTTTTTCGAAAAGAAAAAAAATGCACTATTGTTTCTATATGTGGCCATCCATATTTATTAAGATTTTAAAATATAGATTATTAGTTACACTACAGTTGTAAGGTATTGTTATAATTAAAGCCCATGAGAGTGTAACTGCAGCAAATTATGGTATAGTTCAAATCATAACTACAATATTATAATTCATAATATTTTGTATATATAAAACTATGCATATCATAGTAAGTCATATATATAACTATGTACGTGATTATTTTTCAGATCCCAAATTTTTTAACTTGTTTTTTTTTAATTTTTAGATTTTAGAATCTTGTTGAGATTGTCTAATGTTTATGAATTAAGTTGGAGCTTGATATTAGATTCCTAGAAGTTGTAAAAGTTAATTACAATAAAAATTCACTTGTAGGGTTAAATTTGGTTTGTGACTGAAGCAGATCGAGTTGTAGTATGCAGGGTGGAGAAACTATCAATTAAATATTTGGGATTGTTGTTGTCCACGTGATTGTTATAATACATGGATTGATAGTCAATAGTTATGAAGATTCAAAGTAGACTAGCGAATTGAAAGGAGAAATAACTATCAATGGCAAGAAGATTAGTATTTATTAAAACAGTGATATATAGTATTCTCATTTATTTCTTGTTTGTATATGTGATGTCTCAAAATATTCAACAATTATTTAAAAAGTTGATTAGGCAAATTTTATGGAGTGATAACACGGATAAGAGAGATTTTTCTAAAGTGATATAGGAAGATATTTGTTTACTTTATGATGAAGGGGGTTTGGATTTGGTGCAATTACATGCTAAAAATCAATCCTTATTATTAAAATGGATATGAAAGATTATGAGTGGTAGCCGTGAGACTTTGTGAAAAAAATTATGAGTACTAATGATTTATTGCATAATTAACATTAGTTTAATTATCAGGGTTTTGTCAAATTATCTCATGTATAGAGAAGAATTTAGAAATTATGTTGTAATTATTAGATAGTGTTAGTTATGCCTACTGTAATTTAAATTGATTTGTTAAGATTATAGGATTATTGAGTCTAGTTGTCCAGATTGCTTCCTATCCTCTATAACTACTTCTTTGTACTTATATATCCTCTATATAGTGTGTTTAATCAATGGATTGTAGACACTTTTCATAGTACTATATTCAAACTTCCTTTAGTCTAAGTTGGTATATGTGACCTGGGTGCTCTCTATCATTTTTTGGGTATTGAGGTTCGTCCACATAATCAAAGTTTGCTCCTATCTCAATGCAATCACATCGTTGCAATCATCAACAAAATGGGTATGAGCAATTGTAAGTCACTCTCTAATCCAATGGTTGTAAGTCCTATTTTGTCCAAAACCAATGGCCATCCTCTTTCATCTGTTGAGACTACTTTATACTAATAAGTGTGTGGCAATCTGCAATATATTACTCTTATTAGACTAGACGTATCGGTTGCTATGAATAAGTTGTGTCAATTCCTTCATCAGCCTACCATGGCTCTCTTGTAAGCACTTAAATGCCTAGTTCGATATTTGCAAGGTACTATATCTCTTTCTTCTTTAATCTCCCATGGCACTTTTCACAGTCACACTGTGTTTGGTGATGCTGATTGGGCTAGATGCCCTGATGATCTTCAATCCATTGGTGGTTTTCTAATTCTTTTGGGAAGCAACCTGTTGGCGTGGAAGCCTGCTAAGCAACGAACTGTTGCTCGGTCCTCTACTGAATCCGAATTCAATGTTGTTGCTAATGCTTGTGTTGAGGTGAAGTGGCTTCTTAAACTGGTTACTGAACTAGGTGTGACACTCTTTTTGCCTTCTCGCATTTGGTGTGATAACATTGGGGATGTGTTTCTTTCTTCTAATCCTGTTTTTCATGTTCACACTACATATGTGGAAATTGATTTTCATTCTGTTCGTGATCTTATTACTCGCAAGGAGCTTTCTGTTGGCGTTCTCTCCTCCTCTGATCAACCAGCAGACATTTTAGCCAAGCCTCTCTCTAAACAATAGTTTACTTACTTTGTCTCCAAGCTTAGGTTATGCACTACCTCTCCTTCAGCTTATGTGGGGTATATTAGATAGTGTTAGTTATGCCTATTGTATTTTAAATTGATTTTTTTAAGATTATAGGATTATTGAGTCTAGTTCTCCATATTGCTTTCTATCCTCTTTGACTACTTCCTTGTACTTACATATCCTTTGTATCGTGTGTTTAATCAATTGATTGTAGACACTTTTCAGATTATTATACTCAAGCTTCCTTTATTTTAAGTGTAACGATGACGGGGTATGAAATATCTTTATCAACAATTACATTTTTGTTTCCAAGGATTGAAGTTTGATTAGATTTTGATTGGATAAATGACAAATATAGGGGTGTTAAGATATTTATTTTCAAAACGATTTACATTAACAGGCATGAGGAATAAAACGGTTAAATTAATGTATCTATCCCACCGTGATCATATAAGACATATATGTTAGCAATTTAAGTGGAGATAGAGAATGAATCAAAATGAAATCAGCAATCGGTACAAATGGTGCAAATCATTTAGGATTTTGTACAATAATAAATGAACCTAATTAGTTATCTTGGGAGCTATCAAGATTGACTTATATAGCAAACTTTTATGAAGTTGAGGTATGAATAGAATTGGAATATATAAGTTTAAGAGAATATAATCTACGATTGCTACCTATAAAATAAAGTTATTTATCCAGTTAGTTTTCAAAGGAAGAGTGGCAGCTAAAGAACACTTGTTGGGAAAAGGTATGACAACTGAAGAATATATTTTCTGCGATTTTTATGGCTTGATTAAGACACAAGAGTATATTTTGTTTCATTGTAATTTTGCATGAATTGCATGGACCAAAGTGTTGAAAATATTTGGATTTGTTTGGGCACTACTTAGCTACACTAATCAATTTTTTTAAAAGTGGAGAAGCATTATTCAAGGACATATAAAAGGAAATTTTAGGAGACATTATAGTAAGTCATTGTTTAGGAACTATGAAAGCACATAATAGGCATCATTTTACAAGAAAGTAATCTTGCATAGATAACATTATACATAAATACTTTGTTCAATTAATTTTTTGGTTGAACTGTCAAGATAGAGATATTCATTTTGATGGCGGTGAGTCTTATAGATTTCCAAAGATTTTGTTAAGTTGTTAATGTAAGTTGTACATATCTTGAACTTTGAGTTATAATTAATAGGATTTTCTCCTTACTCAATTTTTAAACCTAGTTTATAAAGAAAAAAACACCTTTAGAATAGGAGTTTTTTCTTGATCTTAAGTCATTATTTTGATAACTTGGTCTTTTTAATAAAATTGATGATTTATTAAAAAATAATTAAAAAAACTGAAAGAAAGTGATAGAAGGCAAGAGTAGCTGTAGAAAGCAAGAGATGAGCAATTATAACTAATTTATGAATAAGACAAAATAATGCAGACAAACTTAGCATGAGATTTATAGAGTATTTGATGCGTTAGAAATCCAAAAGGAATTGAATATGCATTTTTCTAGCCTTAACAATGGCCCCAAACGACACATTATAGATTGAGAAAGAGCCACCATTATTAATTATAAAGTTAACCTCACAAGCAAAAACCAACGAGAAAACTAATACCTAACAATAATGCTATTGAGCTTTTTAGGAATCGTCATTGTGGACATGAAATACGACAGAGGAACAACTATACCTCCTAACGAAGCAACCATAACTCAAATTTTATCGTCGCTATACTACTTTTCCCTATTTTAAATTTAATTTGATTACAAAAGATATTTTTATCCTTAGTTTCAGGTTTAAGATTTTATAATATGTATAAATAATCATCTTTTGTTATTCAAAAGATGATTATTCTAAAGTTAATCAAATTTGAAACCTTGTGTTGATTCCTTATCCATGCTTATATTATGATTTTATTTTGACTTCTATATATATGCTTGTCCTTAAATGTTATGCTTATGTTTGATCTAAAGGCTTCAATTCTTAGGTTTCATGTGTCGGTCACATGTCATGTTGGGTTGTGACACTCTTGTTACATAAAATTATTGGAAATGATTTCAAATGGATATCACATTTATTTTTTAAATGGGTGTGCTTGAAAAAAAAAAGTTTATGTTGAGCAACCACTGAGTTATGCAAATAAGATGAAGAAGATAAAGTTTACAAGTTGAAAAAGGTCCTATATGAGTTAAAGCAAGCATCTCGAGCATGGTGTACTCAGATTGACACATACTTCAATAGTAATAGATTTCAAAGATGTGTGAATAAATGTGTCTTATTTGTCAAAGCTAGCAAAAGTGGAGATGTTATCATATTTGTTTATATCTGGTGATCTTTATTGGCAATAATCTAAAACTATTATCAAAATTTAGGGAGGCTATAATTACTTAGATCAAGATGACATATATGAGTTTATGCCTCATTTACTAACACTTTTTGTAACACCCCAAAACATACCCTAATTGGAATTAATATAGTTAAATGTGGATTAAATGGTTAAATTGTGATTAATT
>JAOXYD010057295.1:0-40074 GCA_028565735.1 Pinacopodium congolense
AAGTTGCTAGTTTAATTGAGCAAAAAGTTTTTAATACCCAATTCACCCCCCCTCTTGGGTGCCATAGGACTTACATAATAGATTAAATGACAATATGACTTTTCAAGATCTTTGAGATTTGAGTTAAAAACTTCATCTAACCTATGGTTGGGATCTAAAGTGCTACTCGGGCCATAAATTAACGGTCATAATAAATAGATCATATGCAAAGCTAACAAATTAAATTGTTAAACCCTACTATAACCACGTTTGTAGTTTTAAGAGTTAGTTGGTTCATCATTCAAGAAAAGTTATATGTCAACATTAAAAAAATCAATATTTTTATTTTTCTTAACCTTCTCATAATGCAATATTGATTTATATTCTTATATTTATCAAGATAATTTAATATAAAATTAATTTGTTTCTTTTATGGCATCATTATAGTTTATGGTGTCAATTTCTCATTCCTATTGCAATATTCATTGGCTTAGAATTTAATTATTATGGAAATTTTATAGGTTAATCCCTTTAGTCATAAATAGTGACTTTAATGCTCTCAAATTTTATTTTTAGAAATACTAACAAAAATCTATATAAGAAAATATAAAAACTACAAATTCATTAAACAATTGCCCCATTCGTTAAACAGTTGTCCCATCTCTGAAGTGTTAAAATCCAAACTGTAAACTGAGGTCCACCGAAACGAATATATCTCTTAAAAATATCACAAGCAAGGCCAACTCAATAAGGATTTCAAAATTACCTTTATAAATTATTATAATAATTGTTTAGGAAAACATATATATGTATATATATATATATGCATATATATATTTGATACTTTTCCAACATAAAATGAAAACAAGACCACGATATGTAAAAGATGTTATTCCATTTATCAATTTTAACAAATTTTTGTTATTCAATTTATTAGGACTTCGCTTAACTTAGCAAGTTATATCTAATAATCCGCTTGCTCATTTCATCTTATCATAAATCTCAATCTCCATATAAATAAATCAAATATCTTATACGCATATATTTTAGTATATTTGGCACAAGGTATCTCTCCATCGCAACATAATTGATACCCCAGCACTATTCTGGTGCCTAGCCATGGTACAAGATATCCCTAAAAGATTTAAGATATCTCATTATCACTTTAATACCTCACCATAAGTACAATACATTCCTCGAACTTAGGATGCCTCAGTACCTATTCCACGGATAAGTACCTAGCCTTATCTCAATCTCATATCATATCAATAATATCAATCAAGAACCATTAAGCATATCTTGACCTAAATAAGCAATATCTTTATTCCTTATTCTTAATCTATCAATCAATCTGATTCTCATTTCAATTTCCTTAGTTATCCATATCACTAAGCATAGTCAATTCCATATTCAAGTATCAAGGGAAGTGCTCATGATGAAATAATTTACAGTAGAAAACTCACAACAATTATAATCAGTCCAATAAATTAATATAATTCTATAATTAACAACTAAATGGAAGATTTCAAAAACATTCACTAATTTATTTGTAAAGGAATAATACTTGGTTAAATAATAATTAATTAATCTAATCATAATTTACTCACATTTAATCAATAACTAATCTAATTTCACACTTTAAAAATATCATGTCATAATAAAATTTACTAATTAATTAATACAAATAATTAAATAATTAAAGAAGAATTAAAATATTTATTTAATCCAAAACATTATCAAATCATAATATTTGGCACCAAATAAATTATTATAAAAATATAAAATAGAAATCCTTACTCGGTCTCTTACAGTCAAAATTCTTTAAATCAGGCCGAACTTTTAACAACTAATCTGATGAACCTATATATTTATAAAAGCCTAATAAGCCTAAGTTAAACAATTTGGCCCAACTAAACTAAAGGACTAAAATATTAAAGGTCTAAAATTAAACTTAATAACCCAATTTGATCCAAAGACTCAAAATCTCCAAGATTCTCTAAAATACCCTTTAAAAACTTCAATTTCACCAAAATATTCTTTAAAACTCATAAAATCACTAATAAACCCCTCATAAAATCGATATTTCTATTATGCCCTTACAAACTAAAAACAATTCCCCAAAAGCCCTTAATTAACATTTCCTAAACCATCCCTAATCTCTTTTACAAAAACTTAAAAAGCCTTCATTCATTTTTATTTTTATTTTTTATTTTTATGATTTTTATTTTTCTAACTCTCTCTCACAATTCTCGTTGCTGTTTCTCCTCATTCCCTCTTATTGCTTCCTTCTTATTCTTCTTCATCGATACCACATAATCATCTTCCCTGAAAGCTCCTTGTTACCCAAATCCTCTTATCTTTCCTCCTTTCATGCTTCTGTTTCTATTTCTCTTCTCTCGTGCCCTCATCTACTCTCTCTTTCTTCTTCCTCTTTTCTCTAATAACCTCTGCCCAGTTTCTAACTAACCACCAATAAGACCTCTCCTCTAGTTTCCACTCTCTTTCCACTGCCAAACCTCTCTCCTTATCCATTCCTCTTTCTCTGTCTCCACTATCACCATTTAAGCTATAATCGTGCATCTACTTTTACTCTCCTCCTATGTATCTCTCTCTTAACCCTTATAGATTTTCTCTCTCCACAAATGCTCCATAACTAGCTACTATTTTTGTTAAGCCAAACCACACTCAAAGATACTTAATCTTAATCATCAAGTAGCTAATTTGAATAAAAAACATAGAAAAACATAACAACACATGGTCACCACTAGCGATGATTTTTGTAGAATCTGGTGGCCTTACAACTAATTCAGTTGATGTGCTTTCTGCATAAATACCACTTATTTTACTCCTTAATCTAACTCTAAACCACACAAAACTAAGAATTAAAGGAAACTAAATTAAAACTCACCCATTACAACACTTCCCTAACAAAAAGCTTCAACTGTCTTCTTCCTCTAGCTTACACTCTCACACAACTACCATTCTCTTCAATTGAGAAACACAAAAGTAAAGAAAACATCACCACAGAATAAATTCACACCAAAATCCCACCCTCTAATAGAATTTATAACTAGAACTAGCTGAGATAACCTTCTAATACTATGATCCCTCCCCCTCCCTCTTTTTTCTTTCTTTTGGTAATGGGCTAGGTCTGGTCATTTGTAATAAGACAAATCCAAATCAAAGTCTAAAATTATATGGGCTTTACAATTCTTTACCTTTAAAAAAATTTTGTCCTCTAAATTAACAATGTTCTAAGATCTCAACCATATGAAAATACTAGCCTCATACCCCACCTAATAACAATTTCATATAACTCATATATTAAAATCTCAATTAACTGATAAGGATTCATTTCATATGATTTTGCTTAATATTTTTATGTTAATTCACCATTATTTTAATGTTAAATTATTTGATTTATGTCTTGAAATATTTAATTTGCAGATTAATATCAAATTAAGTGAAAATTCAAGGAAATATGAATATTGGAGCTAAATCAAAACTAAAACGTAGGTCATCAAGCCAGCTCACTTTGGAGTCAAACGTGGGGGGTTAAATGGAATTGTTTAATTGTTCTTCACATGCCATTTAAGTAGCATTTAAGAATTTCTAGCTAGTTCTTCAATTCTAATTAGCTACAACTTGTCCACTTACTTCTCACTTGCAATTGAGACATATATGAAGTCATAGAACCTAATTTCGTGCATCTTAGAACAAATTGAGAACTCCAAATTTGAGATTAAGTTTAGGGTTTCTTCTTTTCTTTCTTTAATATGTTTATTTTCTGTTTTTCTTATCTAGACTTATTCTTTGTATTTTCAGGATGTTTTAAGGTTTCCAAGAGTTTGTTAAGGCGACTAAAAATTTTCTAGAATTTTGGAAATTTTGGTAAAATCTAAACTCTTCTTTCACTTATTTCACTCTCTTTATACATATATGTTCAAGAACATGGATTGTTTTGATGAACTTGAATTTTCTTACTTATATATATAATGTTTTAAGCTAATTTCTTGCTAAGGATAGGTTCTTAAATGGATTGAATGAGTTTTTATCACATGTTTTGGTGTTAATCTTTGTTTATGTGAGATCTTAAAGCTTGTTTTGAATTGATTACTTAAGATAAGATGAAAGATGATGAAAGATCCTAGAAATCTACTTTAATCATTGGAAAAATCAGTAGAAAACATGGTTTAAATCAAGGATTTGAGAAGTCTACTTTGGTTAATCATAAAGGTACTAATCTTAAATATAGGATTTAGGATTAAAACTTCTTAAACTTTAAGCCTAATACCAATTAATTAATGAAATAACCAAAGACCAATTTAGGATAGTTAGAGATAAGGCATCGTCTTTACCATAGCTCGTGTTGATGTAGTAAAGACCCTATATTAGGCATTCAAATCCATTTCATAACTCAATTACCTTAGTAATCACACTATTCCTTATGGTTCGACATTCCGAAGTTATAAAAATGTTCCACTTTATTACTTATTAACTGGTACACTGTTGTATTATTGGTTTTGAATTGAATATGAGTCGAATGTTAATTGATTAAATTATTTAAGATTATTGAGTATTAAACCAACTAATAACATTAACCTGTCTAATTTATTAATTGATCCTCTCTAAAATCTCAAATAACATTGCTATATAAATCATACCTTACATACCTTAATCAATCTGATATACCAAGAATATGATATGATCGATAACGTCTCCTAAAAAATGCAATATAGTATGAATCAATGACCTCATAGGTAAATTCAATCTATGCTTAAGTTGTTTAATAGGTCACGCAATCTTATATAATTCAATGTATCTTTGAACCTAACTTTCATCTCCTACCAATATCTAATGACCTCCCTACTAATACAGTCCTATAAGACTCACTCTATAATTACTTTTATAGTAGTACCCTCAAGCACATCTCCTCATAATACTACACTTTTGCTATGTATACCAATCTATTTCTAAATTCACATCAAAGTCGTTCCTATCCATCCTTAATATTACTTTAAAATCCTTCCAGTCCATTACTATCAATTAACCCCTAAATCAATCCCACAATTCTTCAATTTATTACATATTCACCCCTCAATAGATAACACCCTAATATTATAATAGAGTAATGATTATTATTATAAAAAAACTCCATTGAAATGCATATCCATCCTAATTTCCATCAAATTCAACATATAAGCCTCCATCATATTATCTAATATCTTAATAATAAACGCAGAATGCAGGTTATCAATAATTGAAAATTTGTAGTTAAATTTAATCTTGTACATAACATTAATAGCAACCTCATCCAAGAACAAGTAAAACCTGAATCTTGGTTTAAAACGAAAAACACTAACACCTCAACTAACTTTACAGAAGATTAATAGCAACCTCATCTAAGAACAAGTAAAACATAAATCTTGATTTAAAATGACAAACACTAACACCTCAATTAACTTTATTATCTCATTCACATATGAAATAATCAAAATTATTTTCACTCATTATACTCTCCAAAATTTCTTTTATTACATTTATTTTTCTTACTTCACAAAAGTCAACAAGCAATGTTTTACAAATATTGAAACTTATCTTAAATTCTTAATTTTCAATTTGATAAACAAATTTTAAACATATTGAGTAGGCATCCACTATTTCACTTCCTACTTTAAAATCTCTTCTATACAATTCCCTTTTATAACGTATCTATTTCACATATATTATCTAACCATGACTTTATCTCTTCTAATATTTTATAGTTATAAAATTCATCAATCGATGTAATGTAAGCATAATTATCTAAAATAAAACCTTTCCATGCCATGTAAAATCTTAAAATAATGTTTTTCTTAAATATCTCCAAATTACTTATATTATATTTGACCTTCCTTAACATTATCAACTCGATAACCTATATCCTATAAGAAATCACGTCTTCAAGACTAAAGTGTCATCAGAACTTTAAAATCTCTAAAAAAACTATTGCTAATGATAATGCATGAATCTATCATCCTTAACTCTTTCCTTAACATACACACATGAACCAATGGAACCATTTGATTAAAACCTACACTTGTATAATTAAGTATATTCCAAAAACAAGTTACACTAATTCTTTCCTATTTAGGGCCAACAAGTGCATTAATGGATATCCTATTCAATTTATCCCTAGGAATGTAGGCCCTCTTTGATACCACTCAATGTAATAATCCTAAATTTTATTTTTATAAATACCCACAAAAATCTCCATGAGAAAATATCAAAGCTACAAATTTGTTAAACAACTATCCCACCTTTAAAACACTGAAATCCAAACTGCAAACTAAGGTTTACCGAAATGAATCTATCTCCTCAAAATATCAACATGCAAGGGATGAGCTACCAACTCAGTAAGGATTTCATAATGACCATTATAAAGTATTATGATAATTGTTTAGGAAAACACACACACACACACACACACACACACACACACACACACACACATATGCATACACGCACACACACATACATACACGCACATACACACATCAATATTTGATACATTTCTAATAATATTTTGTCATTCCATTTATTAGGGCCCCACTTAAACTAGTATGATATATCTAATGGTTCACTGGTTCACATCATCATAACACAAATCTCAATACTAAAGGTCCATAATTAAACTTAATGACTCAATTTGACCTAACACTTTCAAAATGTCCAGGATTCCCTAAAATAACCTTAAAACAATTCAACTTCACCAAAATATCCTGTAAATCTCATAAAATCACCTATAAGCCCTCATAAACTTGACATTCCTTTTCTGTCCTTAAAATCCTAAAAAGAATTCCCTAAAAGCCCTTAATTAACATTTCATAAACCATCCCTACTCTCTTTTCTAGAAACCTAAAATTCTCTAATTCATTTTATTTTTAATTTTTTAATTTTTATGCTTTTTATTTCTTACGTCTCTTTCTCTCTCATTTTTTAAAGCTTCTTCTCCTCATTCCATCTTGCTGCTACCTTCCTCTTTTTCTCTAATGATACCCTATCATCTTCTCTAATGATGCTAGAGCTGCTAGAATCTCCTTCTTACCAAATCCTCTTATCTTCCCTCCTCTCATTCTTTTGTTTCTATTTCTCTTCTCATCCTCGCTAATCTACTCTCTCTTTCTTCTTCCTCCTTTCTCTGATAACCTCTACCCAGTTTCTAGCTAATCTCTAGCCATGTAAATAAAGGAAACAAGTTTGTGGTTATGGCTAGATAGTGGTATGATATAGGTGTGTCATTCAATGATGTTCAGTCTCACTATTATCAACCTATAGTGGATGTTATTACCCCATATGGTTTGGGATATAAAGCTCCTTTGATGGATGACTATAGAGCTAAACATCTTAATAATTATGATAGAGATTAAAGATTATTTTAGAAAAAGAAAGAATAATATGTGCTAATTATGGGTATTCAATCACATGTGACAGTTGGACTAATAGGAGGCAAGAGCCTATTAGAAAAATTTTTAGTTTATTCTACTATAAGGAATATATTTTTAAAATAAATGGTTACATCTAGCCTTGTGATGAATATTGATATTTCATTTTAGATATTTGATGAATTTTTTAATGAATTTAAGCTTTAAAACATTATTCAATTTATTATAAACAATGATTCTACTTATAAAGCAGTTAGGAAGAAGTTATAAAGTACATATAATTCTTTCTTTTGGAATATGTGTGATGCACATTATCTTAATTTGATGTTAGAAATACTGGAGATAGTAGATATCTTCTTATGATAGAGTAGAATGTATAAAAGACAAAAAAAAGATGACAAAGTTTATTTATAATCATACACGGGTGTTAAATTTGATGAAGGATTTCACTAATGGTAGAAACTTATGTTATCCTACAGTTAAAAGATTTACAACCAATTTCTTATCACTTTAGAGTTTTGTGATTATGAAAAAATAAGTTGAGACAAATATTTAAGAGTGACTAGTGGGTTATTACTCAACATGCCAAATCCAATGTTAGCTTAAAGGTTATAAGAATTATACTTGAGCATAGTGAATTTTCGTCCAACTGTTAATTTATAATCCAAGTTTATAAGCCTTCGGTTATAGTGCCTTATTTATTAGATAGTGATAATAAGCATACAATGGGATATCTTTATAATGCCATAGAGAAGGTGAAGGAAGTAATAACGATCAACTTGAAGAATAGATCCCCTGTACACTCCTTTCCTTTTTGTCATTAATGACAGATAGGACAATAACTTTGCACTCTTATTTGTTGTTAGGATATTCCTAAATCTAAGTGTCTATTTTAGATCTAACTTCAATAAGAAAGCTGAAGTTAACGCGAGGAGAGGGGGGCTAATAACTATCACTATAATTGTTGGGCATAAGATTATGTAAGACCTCTTCAGCTTACAAATGGAGACATATAAGGATACTTATGGTAATTTCAGACTGCCCATAACAATATAACAAAGAGATAATTTCAATCCAGGTATATATTTATTTACTTTTATTACTTATTTAAAATTAGCCATTACATTATTTTTTTATAAGATTCTTTTTTTTTGTCTTAAAATTGTTTGATGGGATGAATTTAGAAGCAGTGTTCCAAAATTACAAAGGTACACAATTTAAATTATGATTCAATATGTAAGTGAGAGTGGGTGTAGAAGGAATTAGTGCAAGAGGAATAAATTGGTAGATAAGAAGTTGAATGATTTGATCCTTGATAAATACAATTTGAAAACTTGAGAAAGTTATGTTATATTATTATTATCCTTATTGTCAATATAATTTCTCAAATTTCATTAGTAATTTAATTTTATTTGTTTACTAAGACTCTTGATAGGACAAGCAGTTCTTTAGATCCTATTTGATTATATCATATTAATGTTTTGGCAGATTAGGTTGATGAGGAACCAAGTCTTTTATATGAGAGTAATTTGGGTGATAATTTGGTTAGGAGAGTACTGACATGTCATTTGATGCAATGAGGTTGGATGATGGCAATTATTAAACTCCTTTTAATGATTACCAAATGAAAATTAGATCCAGTACGATTTGAGTGGATTTGGTTCTAAAGAATGAAAATTTAAGCTCTTCAAGTTCTTATCTTTTTTTTCACTTATACTTGATATATATGTTAAAATTTATATATTCTTTCTAATTGTAAATGTTTTTATTTTGGGGTTCAGTTCTGCTTTATGGAGTTTTTATGCAAGATTATTACATTGTCATAATATTTACTAAGATACAATTGATTATGGTTTCATGAATTTTTATTATTTTATAATATTTTGATATGTTGTTCTTGAGTTATGATGGTTTAATGTATTGCTCTTTTTTGTTATATTAATTCTTATTGTTATTTATTTGAAAAATATATGAAAATTAATATTAATAGGAATGATAAAAATAGTTATTATTATTTATTATTGTTGTGTGACGTATTATTCTTAAGTTATGATAGTTTGATGTATTATTTTTTATTATATTAATTTAGATTGCTACGTTTGCTTCCTTCTTCGATGAAAGTTCTATGAGTGCAAATAGAAGGACTTAACCTCTTAACATTAGCTAGGGTCCATCCTATTGTACATTGATGCTCTCAAAACACTTTCAACAATCTCTCCTCCATTGTATCTGTTATTGAAGATGAAATAATCAAAGGTAACTGCGATGAAAGTTATAAAAGGGCATATTTTAAATGCAATGAAAGAGGCATGTGCAATATACTGTCCTCTTCTATATCTAAAATAAGGAAATCAACAAGAAATATGAATTTATCAACCTTCACAACCACATCCTCAACGATTCCTCTTAGATAGGTTACAAATCCATTAACCAATTGTAATGAGACTGTAACTGGATTAGGCTCTTTTAATTCTAACTTCTTGAAGATAGACAAAGGTATTAAATTGATATTCGCTCCAAGATCCATCAAAGTCCTATATATTTGTAAGCTACTAATTGTGCAAGGAATGATGAAACTACCAGGATCCCTGAGTTTTTAGAGGTAACTTCTTCAGAAGGATAGCATAACACTTTTCATTAAGCTTGACAATATCATACCAATTTAATCTTCTCTTCTTGGATAGAATTTCCTTAAAAAATTTTGTTGAGGAGGGCATCTGGGCAATAGCCTCAGTAAATGGGATATTAATATGTAATTTCTTAAACATCTCCAAGAATTTCCCAAATTGCCTGTCGAGGTTTCTATTCTATAACCTTTGAAGGTAAGGAATCCTAAGATTGTAAGGTTGCACATTGGGATTAGCAAACAACCTAGGTGGCTTATCAAAACTTTCACCCTGAACTTACTTCTCTTTCTTCTCCCCTTTAACTCTCTCTCTTCTGTCATCTTCTCTCTTAGCTCTATCTCTTCTGTCATGTTCTCTTTCAGCTCTATGTCTTATATCATGTCCTCTTTCTTTCTCTTTCTTTTCATTATCCACTAATACTTTCTTTCCCTATTTCTTCTAGCTTCACTCTTTTAGTCTCAATCTCTTTTCCACTCCTCTGGATAATAGCCTTGGCGTGCTCTCAAATATTGACTTTCTTAGTGCTAGGTAACTTACCAAAGAGCCTCTCCTATAAGAGTTATACAATTTGCCCAACCCAAGTTTCTAAATTCTTGATAGATGCCTCATGATTTTGCATCCTTAACTCATTTTATTGGATATATTTAAGAATACTCTCTTAAAAATAGATGATTTTCTTGGAGGTTGATTGGCTTTAAAGCCAGGTTGAGGGGCTTTTTGAGGGTTGGCTTGAGGTAGTTGTGATGATTGTTAATAGTTTTGATTGTTGCTCCATGAAAAGTTTGGATAGTTCCTCCAACTAGGATTATAAGTATTTAAATAAGGGTTTCCTCTTTGCTTATTAAAGTTGCAAACAAACTAGGCTTACTTAGGTTCTTGGGTAAAAGGACTAAATTTTTAACACTCTAATAATGAATATGAGGTACTTTTATAATTTTCACACTCAACTTTGTTAGAACTACTACAAAATCCACTCACTAAACTATCTAGCTTCTTGTTCTGTACTTCCATTTAATCTACTATAGCTACTTTATCATTGATCAAATGAACACCATGTAGTTTCCTAAGTTAGCGTTTGTAATTATACTGAAAACTATTTATATCCACCTCCTTAGTCAAATTGTAAGCTCAGTCTGAGTCTTCTTCATAAAATTACATCTAACCATGGCATCAATGCTATTATGAGTCGAAAGTGTAAGACTAGTGTAAAAAATATCCACTTGCTGACAAGTACTAAACTCATGGCTAGGACACTTGAAAAGCATCTCTCTAAATCTCTCGTAAGCCTCATATAGACTTTGATTCTCATACTGAACAAATAAACTAATCTCAATTTGCATTTTGGCTATCTTAGCAAGTGGGAAAGTTTAGCTAAGAATAGTTTTATTAAATTGTCCCATGTAGTAATAGAACTAGGTTGAAGCGTAGATAGCTAGGCTTTAATTTTATCTTTAAGAGAAAAAGAGAAAAGCTTAAGTTTAATTGCATCTTCCTAAAGCCCATTGCTTTTAAATAGATCACAAGTATCTAGGATATTTTGCAATTGTTTATTTAGATCCTTTAAAGCTAAACCACTAAATTGTGAAGACTTAACCATAGAAATTATACTATGTAGGCCTTAGACCAGATAATTCTAGCCATAGGTCTACTTCTGTTTCCCATTGCTAAGTCTATTAAGGTTGGTTCTCTAGGTTCTTCTTAAGGTCGGATAACTACACATTGCTGGGGATCTAATTCTATAGGCTTAAATTCTATGTCACTAGATATTCCTACTTCTAATGAATCAGAGTACGCTCAGGGTCTAAATTAAAGTTTAATTGCTTAGTATTTTAACCATGTGTATGCATACCAAATTTAATGAAAATAATTAAACAAAAGCAATTACTAAATAAAAAAGCAAACAACCCAAGTATGATGACTAAAAAGTAACAAAATAACACAAAATTTAAAATTACAAAAATTAATGCAAAAATTTCAAAAAAATCCTAAACATAATAATTACAAGTCCTAAAGTGATTAACACTAATTTTTCCTAATATTCTAGCTCATCTCCAGTAATGACATCAAAAACTTGTTGTTATTAGTTAGATGATTTATGCTTTCCGAAATTTTTTACTTTGAATTTAATCAATGTATAAGCAAGTGTAAACAAGTAATATAATGGAGTGTTTTTAAGACCTTAAGTTTCATTCTACAGGTAAATTCTAGGATTATTATCTTAATTAGCTTAAAATTATCTATGAAATTCCAAATGAATGATTAAAAAACTAGAAAAGGCTAATTTAACCTAACTTGCTTCAATTAACGTAAAATAACTTCTAAATTATTTTCAAAATTTACCAAAATTACCAAATTATGGAAATCAACTAAGGAATAGGTTCTCAATTAATTAATTGAGAAATTAATATTTTAGGAGCTAATTTAGAGTATCTTAACAATTTTAAGTCAAAGCTATGGTTAAGATTGTGCCTTCTCTCTATTAATCCTAATTTGAAGTTTGGTCATGCATCAAATTAAGTTAATAGGCTTTAAAATTAGGAAGTTAACTTCTATATTTTCAATCTCAGAACTTAAAATCTCACAAATAGTCAAGGTTTGGTCATGCAATGAATCATTTGTGTTGTTTATTGATTTTTCCAATAACCTAAAGTTAATTTCTCAAGTCTTAGATCATCTCTTAAATCTTTTCTTAAGTGACCAGCTCAAAAATAGATTTTTCAAACCTTCAATAAACAAAAATAAATCCCTTAAACATTAAAAAAACCTCAATTAAGTCATTTACACACCAATCCTTAGCTAAAAATTGATTCAACCACACATATTAACTAAAGCACTTAAAACATGCATCTTAAGCATCATACTTTCATTAATCACAAATAAAAGAGTTAATAATGAGTTTAAAGTTGAAAAAACACCCAACAGAATCTCCTAAATGATTTATAGGCCCTAGGTAGTGATCTTAGTTCCAACATAACTTAAATATGTCAATCAAACCTCAAGAAAATCAAAGAACAAGAATAGATATAAGTTTGAGCATAATACTTTGATTAATCATTAAAAAAAGAGTATAATATAAATAATCTGAGTTAAAAAGCACACTAAAATGATTTCCATGCTCAGATCATTGTCTTAAAAGCAAGATACATCACTTAGTATCTCAGAAAACAACTTATAATCAAAGTTACAAGTGTTTGAAACCTAAGAACACTAAGAACTCTAAAGAGAAAAGCTAGAAAAAAAGAACTTTCTATCTAATCTCTCCTCTAATCTGGTATGCCTCCTATGTTTTTCTCATCTTCAGAAGCTTAAGAACCTCACAATTAGTCCTTATTATACAAAGGAATTAATTGGAAGTATGCCTTAGCTGAAATCTTAGAGATTCAGTGGAGATTTGTATGGTTGCACCTACTACGATGGGCTGACTTGGAGGTCTACAGTGGGACATTCAATTACCATATATATTCTAATCCTATAGACCTCTACACAGGTCTCTAGGACATCTACGTATGTCTAGTTGGAGAGTGACAATTCCTCTAAATTTTTTATTTAATCTTCAAGTTTGATCAACCATTAGAAAATCAAATATTATACAACATAAATTTTATCTTTAAGTACTAAATTAAGGGTCAAATTTAATTAAAAAATTTTAAAAAAACTCAATCAATTTGACTCCTAGCAACTATAATTATCATGACTTGACTTTATTTTTAACTATGATTGTGATGTCCTAATTTTATTTTAAGTATCCAAATTGATATTGAAGAAGGAACTCTTTTAGTTCATTATTTTCAAAAGATGTAGATTTGAGAAAAGGCATGTTTGAGGCTTAATTATCACCCATAATGGAACCATTATGCTCTGACTCAACCATCATTATGCATTTAGATTAAGGTAGTAAATGAACAACATTCCTTAACGATGCCATTTATCAACCTAAAAATTATTGTTTTACTGTAATTCCAGGATAGAAGATTAATAGCATCCTATAAAGACATCATTAATCCTAATGATGTTACCATTATGTTCACATAGGAAAGATTAAGTTTTATCCCTATTGAATTCAATAGAGTTTGAGATTCTTTCAGAGAGTTTTATATACAATCATTTGTAATTTTCATATTATACTATATGCCATCAAGGTTTAAAGACTAAAATTAATTATTACCATCTAAAGGATATATATGTGTGTATATATATATATATAGTCACAAGGAAAACTTAAATAGCCAATTTAACCTCTAAAATTCTCTCTAAAGGTCACTATGAACACCCAACTTCTAGCAACCATATCTTCATTGTTTAGTTACCATTTCTAACAATCCATTATTTCTAAAAATCTAGAACTCTATAGAAAGCTTTTGAGATGATCCATCATTCCCTTAAAGCTTGTTTCACAAGATTTAACTCAGGTATAGAAAAAAATTTTCTAAAATTCCTTCTCTTTTGATCTATTGTCATTCCTTTTTTTTTCTCGTCACAATTGTTTCTACTAGCCTAAAAAACATAGGCACGGAGTATTGATTGATGGTGAATGAACCTTTTTGCAAGTGAATGGAGATGCGTCACTTTAGAGCTTGGAAGCTTTAATTTTCTCAAATTAGAGGGTGTTTAGGTACATGGTAGGTAACACTGGACTCTTAGATAAGAGTTTTATATGCTTATGTCAGCAATGCAACCAACTGTCACTATATTAACGGCACGTGGCAAATCAACTAGCCTAGATATGGTTGTTTATATTTTTATTAAATCCTATTATTTATTTTTTACAAATTTCATAACTATGCCAAGGTTAAATTTTTTGGTGATAATTAGTTACAAATCCCAAAATGTTTATGTCATTGTATATTAAATTTCAATTAAATGTATTTAAATTGATATTAGTTGGGATTAACGTAAATGAGGTACAATAAGCATGACTAATGATGTTAGGACTATAATTAAGTATGTTTAGACTATGGATTTATTATTGAGTTATGATTGTAGACCCAGTTGGGCATAATAATTATAGTTTTAAGGGCCCTATTGGAGCTGTGGTTAATAAATATAAAAGCGTATTTCATTGCAAGATTAGTCATTGCTTGGAAAAGGGATGTCTGCTTTATAAGGAATGACCTATTAGATTTTTTATAGCTTCTCATAAAATGTGACATTGAGTTTTGAAGTAGAATATTGATTTCCTTGGATTTATCATAAATGCTAGTATATGTTCTTTAGGCAACCTTGAGTTTATTAGTGATATTTCATAATAATTTTTTTAGCTCTTTTTATAAATTCATCAAGAACAGGATCCTCAACTCCAGGGCATCAGGTTTAGCGCAAAAAAGCACATTCTATCTGTGAATTAATATTATGATTATAAGGATGCATTAGAACTTCATTATCATATTTATCATTAATATCATTGTCATTGTCATATAGACACACAATACACGTCTATATATATATATATATGTTTGCATGTATATGCACATTTTTATTATACTATTATTCCATAATGTGTGAGCGTATGGAGGATAGATTTGGAGCAAGCTTCTTAGTAGGTGTTGTCAAACTATGTGCATAAAGTAGGCGTCAATCAAGTATTATTTTATTTCATTGATTAAGATATGGTACAATTGGGGTGGTTCAATTAAGTTACTCTTGAATGCCAATCAGTATTATGATGTTGTTTATGGTTGGCTTGACTTAGTTACTCTCAAGTGATAGCCATGTTGTAGTAAGACCGTGGCTAGTTTTGTTAAGTTACTCTCAAACAACAATTCACTACATTTTGGATAAGTGACCCAAGTGGAATAAGAGAACTGTTATGGCTAGGTTACAGGTAAGGGGATATCTTAGGGTTTTACCTCAATCCTCCAACATTGTTTATGATTTCGTTGATTTTATGGCATTTCATTGATATAAGAAATGCATTTATATTTGCATATGTGGATAAGGCTTATTATACATCATGTGTAAGTCTTTAGGTATAAACCATGATCATGGTAGTAACATATATGACATTTGGTCTATGGTATCATCAATTTAAAACAAAGTTATGGTTAAGACTATGTCTTTTCTCTATTAATCTTATCTTGCATTTTGGTCCTTCACTAGGTTTAGGTAATAAGTTTGAAAATTAAGAAGTTTAATCCTAACATCTCTTCTCTCATAATTAAACCCGCATAACTAATCAAGGTTTGATCATGCAATGATTTAAATTATGTTATTTATTGAGTGTTCCAATAACTAAAGTAGATTACTTGGATCCTTAATTATGTATTTCTCTTTTCCTAAGTATCCAGTATATTAAAGAGAATTAAGCATTCAACAAGTGAGGCTAAGATCATAAAATATGCATAATAACTTAACTAAATCATTTACTACCCTTACCTTAGCTTAACATTGAATCAGACATACATATTAATCAAAAACATAATATATCCATCTTAAACAACATACTTTTATTTATCCAAAAACAAAAGTGATATATAACAAAATACAAGTTTAGAAAAAACTAAATATGACCTCTAGAATGGTTAACAAAGAATAAATTATGATCTCAACTCTAAAAACTCTAGTAAAATTTGAAATCTCTAATTATAAGTGATTGACCATACTAATAAGTTAAGCTCAAAATACTAGATCTGAAATTTTATTAAAGAATGGCAAAAAAATTAGTTGCAAATCCCCATGTTCAAATTCATATGGATGTCCCATTCTATCTTCATTAGGTGTGCAATAGATTGGAAACATGTTCCAGCCAAAATCTTGGAAAACACAGATGAAAGAAAATGTTTGCATCTACAATGGTGGTTAGGCACCAATTAATAGTAGCAATATTTATAGCCCCATTGATGTCCTAATGTTAGGCTTTAACGTGGGTTTGGTGGGGAAACAATAGTGGTTAAGGCAAACCATCATTGATCTTCTAAAATTTGCTTCTTCCTTGAAACTTTTTACACAATTCTTCAATCTTAGACATAAACCTAAAAATTAAGCAATATCAAACATAAATTGGACATTTAAACATCAAAATAGATGTAAATGTGCAACAAATAAGACTTAAAAAAACTATCAATTATGCCCTTAACATTAAGCTACTCAATATAATAAGCTATAAATAATATTAAAATATAGTAATTCTTATATGAGATATTTTGATAATTTATAATAATAATAACGAGGACATCCATAAATAGAAAAGTAATATTTCATTCAAAATTTTCATAGTCAGGCCAATTTAGTAAACTTATTCTATAATAAGTAACTACATGTTTAAGTCTCTCCATTTTCCAATTTTAGAGATCAACTAGTTTCTTCATAAGAAAGAAACATAAAATGTGTTAATTTTATCTGATACCTATATCTTGTCTTAATGAAATTATAACCAAGAACAATTTAGTGAAAATAGATAAATAAATTTTAAATCCTGTAATTATGATCTCAAAAAAAATTTAATTGCATAACAATATTTTTAGGAATTTTATATATAATATTAAGTATAAATATAATTACTAAAATATATAAAGATAAAAATTGTATTTATTGAATAAATTAATAATCTCATACATTAATTGCAACCAACTAATTGGTTATATAGGAATATCTAACAATCTCCCAATTACACTTAATTGAATCACCTATGTTTTTCAAACCATATATTTCCTTATGTTAGTCATGTTTCTTTTGAGATAATAGCTTTATGAGAGGATCTGCAAGATTTTCTTTAGTGGTCACTTACTTTAATGTAATGTCTTTCATCTCCACTGTCTCCCTAATGAAGAGAAACCTCCTAACTCTATTCATGTATTTGTTGATATATGCTAATATTGTTTTCTCTTGTTTTTAGTGTTATTCAAGTTATTAAAAAAAAGAGAAAAGAAGAAGAAAGAAAAGAAAGAAAGCAAAAAGAGAAAAAGAAAAAAAATAGGAAAGGAAAAAGAATCAAACATAGTAGCATTAGTTAGTGATGAGTATTTGTAGTCTGTTATATTCATTTTCTTATCTCAAAATTGGTATTTGATTGTCCCTTTTACTTAGTACCTTATGAATGCTTGTGAATAACCTTGTCACCCTTTTTTCCTTACCTTTAACCCCATTACAATCCTAAGTAAAAGCTCTTTTTGATCTATGATGGCATGTATTCTATGTGGAGGAGAAAGAGTGATTCTTCAAGCCTATGGCATTGTAATCTCTTAGAGGGAGTCTTGAGTGAAACACCAACCCTCATATACTTGAGTGCTATAAGTGAACACCGTGAGGAAAGTCCATCTTAATTTATGCTTTCTTTTGATAAATGGTATCTTCATTTGACTTTGTTTAAGTGTGTTGATGAAAAACAATTATGATATAGATACTAGCTTGATACTTAAGTTTATTGAGGTTTAAATGATAGCATACACTTGATTTTCTTTGAAAATTAATTGATAAAATTTCTTGGTTGAATTTAAATTGCTTGAGGATAAGCAATGATTCAAGTATTGGGGTATTTGATAAGAATGAATTTTATTATATCTTTTTACACAAATTCATATAATTTCATTCCTATTGTATGTTCAAAAATACTTAAATTGTGTTATATTTTGTTTAACGAACATGTTATTCTCCTTTGGATAACTTTTCTCTTTTAAAATTTTTTTACAAGACAAATGGTGTAAAAGATCTAAGCTTGCTCTTGTAAAATAGCAATGACATTTTGAAGCCTTACATACATCATTAAGGTAACTCATTGATGTGTTTATTTCACCTTTAAAATGCAGCACTTAGAGCTTCAACAAGGCATGAAAAAGCAACTGAAAAATATTTTTAATAAAGCCCAAAATGACATGGATAAGAGTTCTTAAAAGCTATCCAAAAGTCACATCAATTGGAGCCATATTTAGGAGCAAAAATATATCACTTGGAGCTGTCCAAACCAAGCCCATGGATAGCCATTTGGATGAACAAAATGCAACAAGAAAAATATGTCTACAGGCTGTCTAAAAGGGCAGTCCATTAGCCTTATAAGCAAGCCAAATTGCAGCCTATAAGGCCTTCATTTATTCAAAAAAAAGAAAATCAGTAGTCCATTGGATCTAAAAAAGAGGGAAAAATGTCATATTCGGGCTACTTATTTATTTGGAAGCAATGGCAAGCCTAAGTCAAGATGAGAGGGACTGACTACGCAAAAGGATGGATTAAATCCAATTGGAAAGAATTCATAAGGAGGAGACATTAGACTGAAAATTATAAGCAAAAGTCGACTGCATATGAAGACAAGAGTAGTTCTCCATCATTTTTCGAGATATTCAAACAGTAGCAAGTTTATTTTAGAAACTTGGAGTTCCCTTTGTCAAACATTTTAGCTGCAAAATCTTGATTCGAGGAGGAAGAAGCCGAAAGTCTTTGAGTACTGCCCACCTTGAGGAGTCAGCTGCACACCATACACGAAGAGGAGCTACAAAAATTTCATTGGAGTTAGCCGAATCCATCATCAAGTGAGAGCTTCCCTTGGTCAATAATTTTGGCTTTAAGCTCTCCATCATTCTTGGGAGAGAACAACCCCCATCTGGATGATTTTTCCTTGATTCTGGTCAAAATAGATGGCTGTAAAAGTTTTTTGGATTAGAGAGCTCTCTTGAGAACAAAAACTGGCTGCACCATTTCAACTTCACTTTGGAGTTTTGTTATTCAACAATGGTAGCTTCACTTTGGAGTTTTCTTAATTAACAAAGTCAAAAGCTGATGGAGGAGGCTTCCCATGGTCTTCAATGTGTTTTCAAGCTTTCTTTATACATTTTCTTTTTTTGTCTTAACCGTATCTCTTATTTTGTTTTGAAACTTCCATTAGCTTATAATTATTCCTTTCCATTTTGTTTGTTTGCTACCTAGCCGAATTGTTTGGTTTAGTCTATGATTTTAGTTCATGAATTTAATGTTTTCTTATGTAATTACATTTGAGTTTGATGTTATTAGTTTTTGCCTTTATCAATCTTAATTTGAATTAAGTTTATTTCGTGTGATTTCATTTATTTTCAATGTGCTTAGTTAATCCAAGTTTAGTAGTTTATATTCATGCTTTTTCTTAGGTTTTAATTCATTTATTTTTATTTTTTATTCAATTTATAGTTTTTGAAATTGTTTTTAGAAATTTAGTTTAAGTTTTGTTTAATTAAGTTTTAGTTAATTAAGTAATTGATTAATTAATTTGTGTTTGTATTAGTTTAATTATTGATTTGTGTTTTTCATTTGATGTTTTCAATTTTTCAGCCCTTTTTTTCTTTGAATTAATTTTGTTTGTATTTATTTAATTTTGGTTTTGCTTAATTTAGTTATGATTAGTTAGTGTCTTAGGGGCTTGAAGGTATAAGAAGGATTAAGGATAATTAATTGTGAGAGTATGATTTGCTTTGATTTAATTTGGTGTTTTTAAGCTTAGGTTGGTTTAGAACTTTAGTTAAATGTCATGGATTAGATTTTATCTTTAGGCTTGATCATCCTTTAGGTAATTCCCTAATCCTATAGCTAGGATTGAGCATGTGATATGTAATTGTCCTTAGCGATTTTCGAAGGTAGGAATAGGTTAGTTGGTTTTGTTATGATACTTAACTAACTAATCTAAGATTCCATTCCTTTAGGTTACACTCTCCAAACTTGCAAGTTAATGGCCTAAGTTAGTCGTTCGATATATCTAAGGCGTCTTCATTATTAAATCTAGAGCGCTTGTTCTAGGATATAATGAAGATAGGAGTATTTCTAGAGCTTGTTAAATTTACCTAAGCTAGAGAAACTGAGGTTTGAGAGCTTGTTCGAACCTATAGACTAACAACATAACTAAAGCACCTTTTATCTAGATTCAAAGATCAATAGTTATCTTAGAATCTCGGTAATACTTTCAGCCCATTTCTTTATTATTATTATTCTTAGTCTTTTCTTGTATTGTTTTGCTTTGTGTTTATTTCAGTTTCTTTAGCTTCCATCATTCCAGGGTTTTTTTCCTTTTCTGTGCAACATTAGAGCTAGCAGTTCACCTTATCTCTCCGAGGATTTGACCCTTACTCATCCTAACTACTTAGTTAGGTCTAGTTAGGTATTTTATTATTTGGGAAACTTACGACGAGCTCTACCAGTCCACCTCTATACCCTTACAATAAATTTTATGTCCCAGAACTACACCTTCATGTACCATAAAGTAATACTTGTCTCAATTGGGGACTAGATGCGACTTTTCGCATCTTTGAAGTGCCCTGTCCAAATTTTTCAAATAATTATCAAAAGAGTCTCCAAATACTGAGAAATCATCCATAAACACTTCTCATATCTACGAATATGGCCATTATTCATCTTTGAAAAATAGTTGGGGCATGGCAAAGGCCAAAGGACATTCTTCTATAGGAAAAAAGTCTCGTAAGGGCAGATGAATGTGATTTTTTCTATGTCATCTGGATATATGAAAATTTATTATAACCTAAATACCTATCCAGAAAATAGTGGAAAGTATCTCCAGCCACTCTCTCAATCATTTTATCTAAAAGGGGTAGAGGAAAGTGAACCTTCTTAGTTACTATGTTAAGCTTCCTGTAATTGATGCAAACCCACAAACCTATGACCATTCTTATAGATATTAACTCTCCTTGATTGTTTTTATCCACTATTATAGCTCCTTTCTTAGTTATTCACCGCACTGGACTGACCTATTCATTATTTTATATAGGATAAATAATCCCGGCATCTAAGAGTTTTACCACCTTTTTCTTCACCACCTCCATCATGTGCTGGTTCAACCTCCTTTGTCACTCCCTCATTGTCTTTCAACCATCCTCCAAGTTGATTATGTGCAGCACCACACTCGGACTTATCCTTCTTATATTAGTAATTTTCCATCCCACAGCCTTCATCCACTTCTTTATAATGTCTACCACCTTCTTCTCTTACTCTACATTCAATTTATTAGAAATAATGATTGGTAGTGTTTGACCCTTACCTAGAAAGGTATATCTAAGGTGGTTAGGCAAAGGCTTTACTTCTAAGATAAGTAGTCTTTCATTATATGGTGGTGTAGGTGCTTCAGTTCTTACTAAGGTCTCTTCCTTTTCTATCTCACCTAACTCTTCTTCTTCCTCACCAACCTCCTAAGTTCCTTTTTTTTTCTTCCTTATTCATGCCTCTCTTTACTTCTTGCACACAGTCATCCACCATATTAATTTTCGTGCAAGCACTTCCCTCTTATGTGTTTTTCAAAGTTTTACTCACACTAAACTATACTTGTTCATCATTAATAAGAAGAACCAACTTTCCATTGTGAACATCAATCAAAGCTCATCCAGTATTCATGAAATTCCTTCCAAGAATTAATAGATAGCTCCTATCTTCCTTAAAATCTAGCATAACAAAATCTACTAAAATAATAAACTTACCTTTACCAAAAAATCCTCTACTACTCCAAATGGCTTCTTTATTGACTGATCTGCCAACTGTACGAGCATTGATGTCAGCTTCATGTCTTTAGGTTCTAATTTCTTGAAAATAGACAATGGCATTAAGTTAATACTAGTGCCAAGATCACAGACACTTTGAAAATTCTAGATTACCTACAATACAAGGGATAGTAAAACTCCTTGGATCCTTCACCTTAGATGGCATGTAGTTGCAGATGATTGAAATGTAGCTCTTGGTTAGGGACACTATCTGGTTATCCTCATAAGTCCTCTTATTGGTCAGGTTGTCATTGAGGAACTTCGCATATTTAGGCATGTTCTCCAATGCCTATGCAAAAGATAAGTTAATCTACAACTTCTTTAACTTTTTCCAAAAATTTTGCAAATTGTGCATCCATTTGATTCTTCTTTAACCTTTAAGGGAAAGGGATCTTAATAGTATATGGTGGTGGTGGTACATATGGCTTCTCTACACCTTCATCTTTCTCTTGGTCATCCTCTTTTGGTGGATTTGCCTCTTTTTCCTTTGGCTCCTTCAACTCTTTACGGCTCCTTAACTTTATTTCCTTTAATTACTCTCATGGGTTAGATTCTTTATTACTGGGTAGACCTCCCACATTCCTTGTTGATAAGGTAGTAGCAAGTTGACCAACATAGACCTCTAAGATATGTATAAAAGAGGCATGATTTTTTACTATTTGTTCAAATTTGGCTTCCATCCTCTTTCGACTCTCATCTTGACTATTGAACTTTGAGCTGAGCACATCTAAAATCTTATCCATATTTAACTTTCGTGATCCCAGCCTATCCTGTTGGAAGCCTAGTCATCCTTGTACTTTCATATTAGTACCTGCACTGTTATTATTCTAAGAGAAGTTGGGGTAGTTCTTCCACTTAAGATTATAAGTATTCGAGTAAAAATTGTTACCTGACCTCCCTACTGGTGCTCCCATGTAGTTTACTTGTTATGTCTCATTGCTAGTTATCAGAAAACACTCTGCACTTACATAACTCTCTTGACCAACAGCTCACACCAATGTTGTACTACTTTCAATGATTGCGACAATTTAACCTGCAAGCTATTTAACTGCTTGGCCAATGCTAACATCTGATCTTGTAAGGCAGTCACTAAATCCATGGCAATAACACCTTTTTGCTCTTTAAGAGATGGTTGCCTACTCCTTTATGTACTCTACAAGAAACTATTATCTGCCATCTCTTTTAACAAGCCATGAGTTGTATCTATCGTCTTCTGCCACTGTTCTTTCTAGAGATTCTTGGTGCTTCACTTTCTGAAGTTCTCTTTTGTACTTAATAATGTCTAAAATTTCGGCATCTTCTAGTTTGTTTAAGCTCCTAGTTACTCTTGTGTTCATGTACCTGCAATCACACAAGAAAAGTATCAAAAATCCTTAAATCAAAATAATTCAAATTGAACAAGATGCTAAAATAACATTCTCCAACAATAGCGCTAAAAACTTGTTTTCTAATTTTAACTGCACTGCAAGTATACAGGTCGTAACTTATAATATAACTAATATCGATCCCACTAAGATTGATTCTAGACACCTAATATTCTGAATTGAACTTTTTTTAAGGTAAAAAAATGTATAAAAACTGAAAATTAAACTAAACTAGTGAAATTTGAATTAATGTAATCGTAGAAGAAAGCAAAACGCAGAAAATACTCAATATTGGAGACTTAAGGATTATTCTATCCTTCTTTATCTTCATTTTATCCTATTAATTTTATTTTTTTTTATCCTAGATATCAAATAATTGATTACCCTCTCTTGAGATCTAACCAATTAATCCTAGTTGAACTACCTAATTGTTTATTTGTAACCTCTCGGTTCACAACACTACTCCTAAACAATGCAATTGGATTTGAAGCAATATTAAGGACAATTAACAAATAATTAATATCTCTCTTCAATCATCTTTTAATCAATTAATTTCTGGTCCGTTAAGCTACCAACTCTTATTGTGAACCCTAACTCAAATAAATCAAAATAATCTTTTGATTTGAAGTGATTATAAGCTTAACAATTAACACAAATAACTATGCATTAAATCAATATAGTAAAAGTTGGATAACCAATTCAAGAACAATTCATAAAATATATTTTGCAATCCATAATCATATTAAAAAAAGATTATTCAGATTAAACATCACAAGGAAAGTGAAAGAAGGATGAACTAGTGAAGACGAAGAATCCCCTTTTGCTGGAAAATCTGGATAGCACTTCTTAAATCTTAATTATCCTCCTTGTTCTTGAGTTTCCATACTTTTTTCCTCTTCCAAAGCCCTCTATTTTTGTCTTGGATGTTCCTTAGGGTCAGAAGTATGGCTTCTGGGCTTCATCATCTCTTCTTATATCCAAAATATCATCAAACACGTCTTCTACACGTTTTTCCACATTATCCCGTTAAACCAGATTTTTCAACTTTGATCTTTGCTTAGTATTTTCATTATATCTTCATCTATAGACCTTAAAATATCATGAACGTTTATATGTATGCTCCTAATATGTTTTTCTAGCACCCTGAAAATTTGCATGACCTTTGGAGCTCTATAAGTACGCATAATGCCTTCCAAAATTCAACTGTACCAAATCTGGTGTTGCCTTGAGCTTCATTTGTTACTTAGACATCCAAATATCAAAGTGCATCAACCAATTCCTAAAATAAGCTAATATTTTGCCCTCAAACACAAAGAAATAATCAAACACCTAAAAGATAATGAAAATGATGCAAAAGTTTGTACCAACTCAATGTAAGGCACACAAATAATACTTAAAACACCTAAAAACAACCTAGAAACATAGTCCAAAACACATATATCAATACCCAAGATTATAAAATATGAGTAAAAAGATTAACCTTAACCCTAAATACACTTGAGGATGAATCTTCCTTAAGCTTCACGTTTTTTAAGCTAGTAAGATAAGCTTTGTAATTCCTCTTCTGGTGTCCATCGACTCCATTATGAAAACACATGCCCTTGCCATTATTTTATTTAATGTCATCTTTTGTTTACTGTCCTTATTCATCTTACAAATATTTTTCTTGATCTTAAAAGAATTTATAATAAGAAAAAAAAATAGGTACCTTATTAATTAACCCTTCTATTATCTTAAACATATTCAGTAGTTCAAACATTGTCACATCTTTTTGTTTTATATGATAGATCATAATAAACTATTAAAAGCTCAAAGTAATAGATTGAACTACCAAATCAATTCTTAATTCTTCACAAAACATATTTAGTCTAATTTTTCAACATAGCTATTTATCTTTGGTATATATAAGTCTACTAAAGATCCTTCTTCCATATTTCTGTTGAGATAATGCTCTAGAAGTCTTATACATCTCCACACTATATTGTGTACTAAACAACTCCTTGAGATGTATAATCACAATGTAAGTATCTATGTTCGGATGCTACTATTAAATTTCTAGAGACATCAATGCAAACCCTCCAAAGAATAAAACCTATAGAAATACTTTGCAATTTATGATATAAATATATATTATAATTAGCTAACATAAATCACATTATTATAAGAGCTTTCAATTCATTCTAAATCTATATAGGTTACTCATGATTCCTTCTCTCATTAGTCATCAATTGATCCTATAAAATAATGACATAATTAGTAAAGTTTACAACAATTAGGTTTAATTTTTTTATTTAAAAGTAATTATTGCAATAAAAGGGCAATCAAATATTTTATTTCAACCCTAAATAAACTTTTATATTGTTTCTTCTTTAAGGGAGGATAACTTTTTTATACTATCAATATTCCTATCCATACAATCTTGAACTCTAGGCTTCCATTCATATTTAACTCCTTTTCTAAACCCAAAATTTCCCCCTTCATCATCATATTATAGATTAAACTCATCAACATTTAAATCATCATTCTTATCAGTAACGTCCATTAAAGGTATTTAGATTAGATCTAGTATGCCTCCCCCCATTAGGGACTCAAGGTTGTTTTCCCCTTTGTAATTTAACAATTTGATGAAATTGCTTCTCTAATTTGCCTTTCACATCATTATACATCATGTAAATTTTCATATTGTTATTGTATTCTTTGGAAAAAAAAAAACATGTTTTCCTTTCTCCCTTTAATGTTAAACCACCTTTAGAAGACATATTTAAAAGTTGTATGAACAAGTTATTAAAGAAAACTTTGCATGCACATCATTGCATGTATACTTTCAAAAGATATCAAACTGCTAATGTTTTACTCTCTAATTGGATTTTCTTAATGCTAATTCTATATAACTTGCCTTTTACCACTCTAAGTTTCTTTCTCAAGTTCTTTAAAGAACTAAATAAAACTTTGACTATGAATGCAGACTTGTTAACATATAAAAACAAGATAATAATGGACAAAGGAAGAAATAAGTCACAAGTTAAGTAAAAATCAAGGGAATTAAATGAAACAAAGAAGAATAAATATCATTCAATTAAACTAGTTTTTCAATAACTAAGATTTTGATCACTTTTAGCAATAAGTATAACTAAAATTGATTGTACAATTGAAAAATAAGATTTGGATCAATTTCTTGGCATATTTGTATAACTCCTTTCTTTTTTGTCTTTTTTCTTTTCTTTTTTCTATAAAAAGTTGTAAACTAATTAACAAAATTCAAATAGAGAATGAATGCAAGGAACTTGAATTCAAGGAACACTAAAATTGCACCAATCTAAACATATCAACTAAAAATAGATTATTACATCAACATTAAACAAAATTTGATCAAATAAGAAGTCAAACCTTCTATCTAGAATAATTGGGTTTTGAGGGCATGAAACATAGAATTAAATAAAGAAGAAACCCTCATAGAAGAAGAAGAAGAGAAACAAGAAGATGACTAATTTTGATTTGACTAAAACTTTAGGAAAAAAAAAAAGAAGAGATTTGATATAAAGACTAAATAGACAAAAGGAAAATTAGATTTTTAAAAGAAACAAAATAGAAACTAAAGGACACAAAAAGGATAATCGAACCTAATTTAGAGTTAGGATTTAATACCAATCACCTAGGAAAAAAATCTAGATAACCCATAAATAATATTGAAATTTTAATAAGAAGACTATAAATTTTTATGAAGAATTCACCCATTAATTATAAATAATCAATAATTAAGTTTATAAATTTTTCCAATGCCATAAGAAAAAATTATTTGTTAATTTTTAAAATTTAATGAAGAATAAGAGTTAAATCACTCACAACTTTAAATAATTTTTTCTGCTGCGCTGGTTTGATATCACTAATTTAGATTAATAAATCAATCAATTCTCATGCAATTCAAACTTAAATTCAATCCAACTTTACGGCAGTGTACCGATCACAAGTAATAAAGTGGAGCACACTTAAGTCTTCGGAATGTCGAATCCACAGAGAACTGATTGTATGATTACTAAGGCAATTGAATTACAATTATCTAAGGAACTCAAGACTTCTAATTTAAAGGAGTTAGATAAACAAAAAAGAACTAAAAAGCTTCCATCTTAGCAATTGAACTCCAAATTGTCTAAGGATTACTAAATGATTAATTTGCTAAGGACTAGGCCTAATTGATGTAACTAAGTTATGAAATGGATTGGGATTTCTAATTTAGGGCCTTCACTAAGTCAAGACAAAGTTATGGTAAGTCATTGCCTTTTCTCTAACATTCCTAGTTCATGGTTTGTTCCACTCACAAGTCTAAAAAGCAGGCTTAAAATTGAAGAAGTTTTAGTCCTAAAAACCAAATTCAAGATTAGTGCCCTCCTAATAACCAAGATAGATTTCTTAGATCCTTAAATTAAACCATGTTGTTTACTAAATTTTCCAATGGTTAAAGTAGAAATTGTTGGACCTTTAACCATTTTTAATCATATTCTAAATGACCAACTCAAAATAAGCATTATGAACTAAAATAAACGAAGATTATCATTGTTATAAACTTACTCAAGACATTAAAGAACCTGTCCTTGTCTAGAATTTAGCTTAAAACATCATAAATAACTAAGAAAAATCATATTCAACATCAAAGCACATGTTCTTAACATATATATGAACAAGGGAATGAAATACAAAGGATTCAAGGTTTAGAAAGTACCAAATAATCCTCTAAAATGATAGATATCCTTAAATCAAGTGTATAGACTCATGAGAATCCTCAAAACAACGTAGAAATTACAAGAACAAAGGATAGAAAACAAAAAAAAAAGAAAAACCTAAAACTATAGAAAGAAAAGGAATATAAGAGTTTGATCTAAATTCTGCTCTCAAATCCGTCCTAAATTCTATAAAAATGGACTCTGAAGCTTCTATATATATGTGTTAGCTACAAGTAAGAACAAGTTGGATCAAGTTACAGCAAGTGGAGAGGTGAATTTCACCTAGTTTCTATGTGACAAGTACTAAAATGGCACTTAAAAAGAAGCAAAATGGTGGGCTATGAAGGTGTCGCTATGGTCCTCTGCTTCGAGAGTAAAATGACAGCCTTAAGTGCATTACGGCGAGCTAGATGAGGTCATCGTTTTGCTTTAAATTTCAAACTTTTTGCTGCATAATCTCATGTTTTCTTCATGATTAAGCTCCCATCTATAATGTACAACATCTATAAATATAATTGAGCACTTTAATACCAATTTGGAAGCAATGTGCCTTAGAATTGGATTAAATTCCTTCAAATCTCAATATCAAATTTATCTTTATTAATTAGATATGTTCCCTTTATATAATATTATTAACATTTAAATTGAAACTTTAGTAGTTCTTATTTAGATAGGAAACTAAAATAATAATTCTCAATAATGATACTACCTAGTTCTGGACTTTGCTTTTTTACTCAAGTACTCTATGTAAACTGAAGCTAAGTGTGCAAATGCATTTCCATCATCATCCTTTACTATAGGTGGTTGTTCATCCTTCATCTGCGATTCCAAATATTAAGGTTATTCCTTTATCATCAATGCAGTAAAAATTCAACCTCTTTAAAATTTTATAGAAAATTTACTAGAATCTTGATCTTTTTTATTCTATTAATTAAGGATGTTGATCCCTCCACAACTCCTATCATTTAGACATACCGTGATTATCCCTTCTCTTCTGCTACCAATGATGGTCTGCCTTTGATATCCCCTTCACAATAGTCCCATAAGGTTAAATGTGTTCTTCTAAGTTCTAAAATATCGAATATAAGAATTTCAATTCATATCAACTCATGGTCATTTGTTGTTCTTACACATCAATCATTAAATTAAAAATAATTTTTCCAAAAACACTAACTAGCTTCATACCCTACTTTCAATGTCGTTATCTCTCCCTCATATTGTGCCTCCGTTTTTCACCTTCCACTTCAGATGGAACGTCTTCCCTTAACTCCTCTCCAGCTGTAACTTCCACACTCCTACGTGTACAGCCTTCATTGTGTTATTCTAGCTTTGGCAGTTGATTCCCACTCGCCACCACGACGTGCTGGATGTTAGATCCCATCTTGCAGCCTCCAAATCTACAAAATGATGACATTGAGCACTAAACAAAGACATTTAATGCAAGTTATTTTTTGTACTTATAAAGATTTTTTTTGCAACTTTCACAAACTCAACTTAGCTTTACCGTAGTTTTGTGGATCGAATTTGTCAATGTCCACAGTCTCATTGATGGTTTGGTCATCCCAATCATAAATCCTTGACATATTACCCCACTGAAATAGTCGGTTTCCACTAATGCAATCTAAATAAAACATCTGCACGTAACATACATAACTTAATAGCATTTCATATGGCATCAATAAAAATTTTTACACATATGTCAAGGTTCAACACCCAATTGTAGTTACCAACTCACCATCAAAACAGCAACAAGACCACCCATTGAAGGAGCATATCCTTTCTTTGAAATGTTCTCTTGGAAGAGTCTGTCTTAGCTACACGACTAAGAGTAAATTGCTCCCATGTCATCTATTCACACCCATCCAACTCAATCACATGGCATAAGAGATTCGCACTAATCACATTAGATGGGCTGCAGCACAAAACACTCCCAAGACATAAAGAATGAAATTTTTACAAAACAGTTCCTCTTCTTTTATAGGATTTCACTTTCTACAGCACAAGGTTAGCTAATGTCTTATTCTTCATAACTTTATAATCGCGATGTAACTTTTCAAGATTATCCCCAGCCACATATAACGACACATGTTTAAAGCTATTTAGAACACCCAAAATCCATATGACACCATCCCCATAGATGTCTTCCATATGATCCTCCCTAATCACTAATGTCAAATTATTGGAATTAAAACATCTACACATCCAATAACATAGGCCATTCCTTGTTATGAAGCACTTCATCCTCAGAAGCTCACCAAAACCCATCTTGTGTAACCAATTTCTTTATTGCATGCTTAGGCAATTTACTCGGTCATAGACCTTCTTACTGTAGCAATGCATTTCACAGCTCTGCAATTAGTGAAGGTATTATGCATTAAAAGGCACAATATACATAAGTCTTACATTTGTTATAAATAGAAAATTTCTCAACTATGAACGATCAAGTGCCTGAACCCTCCCACTGGCATCCACCTATTAACAAATCAACATGATAATTAGATAACAATTCAAATCTATGAAACATTTCACAGCTTACTGAAGCATCTTAATGAATGTGTCACATAACAATTAGAAAACTGAGGTCAATTTCAATGCAAACCTCTTCATTTCCTCTCCTACTCTTTTTCTAACTACTCCCCTCCACTCCCAAGGTGTAAACAACCAACCCCCCCTAAAAAAAATCTTCCTATTCAGTGATCAAAATCATATTTAGCCAACATTAATTACCAACACAAAGGCTTTCACACCTATCTAATGCATCTTCTACAAAGTATGAAATAACAAATAGATTGGTGATTAATGTCTATGTAAACCTCTTTGTTTCCTATAGTTCTCTTCTTCTTAGTTTTGGTACTATCCATTGTGGGTATGTTCTCCATATTAACTTTTCTCCTTTGCTTTCCTTGCACACATTTATTAAACAACTTCATCAAGATACAAAATAAATAGATATGCTTGGTGAAATTTTATCAAATGCTCACATAACAAAATACAACAACTTTTCATCTATACGAAAACTTCTACATCTCTTTTCCTTCTCTTATTTGTGGTTGGCCCGTCACTTGGTGCTATACCTACATCTCTTCTCATTGTCTTCTTTGTCATGGTCCTCGCGCTTACTATTGTACTGATCCCACTCATTGCTTTTGGTGTCACATAATCATGACACAGCTTCATCACATACAAAATGTAGCAACTAAATTGAGACAAGAATATGTATTCATTAAGGCAAATTTAAAAACTTCATTACTATAATTTGTGCTACCTTATATAAACCTCCTATCTTACAACCTCCATTGCTTCTCAAACATATGAAACATCAATGCACAAGTGACAAACAACCAAACAAATATTTTATACACCCCATACAACGTACTCCCTGACTACAACAAATCTCTAAAGATTCATCTAAAAACTAATCTTATGACACCTCAGTTATAACCATAACAATCCACATTAAATAACCATTTACAATATGAAAAAGTGAGGCTTCACATAAAATGCAACCATAAAAAAACATTTGGATTTCATCACCCTACCACTATTACAATCACAACAAAACATTTAGTTTTCATCTACAATACAATTAATGCATTGTCCTCAAACATTATGAGATTTTAATTTTAACCCCATCCTAGATCTCACTTATCATTTTTCAAAACTTTGTGCCCAAAATCATAGAGTTTATTCCATTAATGCAAATGGAATTTCTTCAAGATTTGTGTTGTTACAAGGCAGTAGATTCATCATAAACTCAAATTACAAATTTTATTTGTTCAACAATACATATATTCCTCTTAAAAGATGAATTGTATACCTCATTTTTAATCCCTAATAATAGTGACTACAAAATAAGATTCTGAACCCTAACTTTAAGTTATAAAAACACCACTTCAATCGCAGAAGATTTACTACCTTCGACTTTAAGTCATACAAAAAAGGGTCTTTGACTTCAATGTATAGGTCGGAGAGTAGAACGAATTACTTTCTTCAAAGAACAAGTAAGAAAATAGAACCTAACTGCATTTTGAATGTTAAACCTCATTACCAGAAAGAAATTTCTCAAGGATGCCTTATTAAAAACAAAGTTACAAGAACAACCCCCAGTATTGTACAGTAATGGTTATTATATATATTAAAAATACATGGTAAAATTAATACATGGTCTTTGTACTTGTCCCTCATATATTTTGTACTGCATCTTTTATTTAGACTGTAGGAACAACATGTTATCTGTCTACCCATGCTTCTATACCGTCATTGCAAATGACTATACAAAATATATATGAACTTGTACAAGCACCATAAAAAGGTTACATGTCCAAAACATTAGATGGCATTACATATAAATTACTTTAGAAAAAAACAATACATTCAATAAAAACAATCTATACAATCACTTGTTTCTATTTATAGTGCCTTGTACCAATTGTTCAACATTAAATCATACATGACATAAGAAGTCATAACACATAATTAACACACTTCTTTAACATACCATACTTTGAGCACAAACAAAGTATACAACCAGTTTATTATAATTCAGTGTCAATATAGAGAGATGATTAATCATGAATGTCAATGTCAGACTGTAATAAAAATCAACTTCATCAACGCCAACCATTCTCAGCATCGTGACTTAGACATCCTCATGCATCTGATATTGCAAGGCTAATAGGAACCCAATTGATAAAACTTTGACATCATAATACATAAAGCACTCCATTTCAATAAATCAGTCATTTAAGGGTGGCGATACTCCATTTCCAAAGTTGTGTCATTTGAGGCTAGTGGTGGTGATTTAAAAAATTACCAAAGTTATGTCGATTGGTGGCGGTTTAAGTATGATTGGAGGAGGGGGCTAATGGAAGCAAAAGTAGCTATTTGCAAAAACATATTTACCCTTAAATCTTAATACTATAGGTTTTTATGTAATTATGCTAATGTGGAGGGGGCCATGAAGGGGGACCGTCTAACTAGATCCACTAATAAAAATATCTTAATTTGAAACCATAGAAAGGTGGATTATAAGCCTTAATTTTATATATAATTCACTGCATTTCTAACTTTCTTTTTTTTTTTTTACATAACTCCACTTCGGAAATTTTAACATATAAGCCATATGATGAATTCAACATAGTTAATGAGGCCAAGGAAAAACTAGGGATCCCTAATTCCCCCTTTGTGCTTATATGTATACTCAAATTGCTATTAGTGGGTATAACATAGCCCTAAACTTGTCCATGTATGCTTTAAATGATAGAATCTTAATAGGCTTAGAGTTTGGTCAATTTGAGGATAAATGTGAATGGTTATTTACAACAAGGGTTTTTTTCCTTCAAATATCAATATATGACCTATATTTGATGTAAATTTTAATGTGTAAAATATCATTTTTCCTACCATTATACTAGATTCCTTAAATTTTGTATTGGAAACTTTGTCCATGATTAGACTTATAGATGGCTTGAGTTGGATTAGATATAAATAAAGTCTTTAAGCTCATCATTAGCCCAATTTAAGAATTGAACTTACAAGTTTAAACCCAAGTCCGCACACTCATAAAATTTTTAAATTTAAGGACATCTTATCACCTCGTTTGGAAATAATAAATTAAGAATGTTGAATTTATTTACAAATGAAATATCTTATTTGGATAATTATTATTTAAAACATGTAATTGAATTGGATTTCTCATAATCATGTTTACAACAAATATAAAATTGAAAATTCATTTAAATTTATGTCATAATATACCTTTTAACATAATAGCTTTACAAAATTAAATAATGACAACATTTCATCCTTAATATTTTAAATATTAATACCAACATAATTTTTAAAAAATTTTAAAAATATTTTTATAAAAACAAAATTAACTTAAAAAAACACTGCCTATGCTAAATATGTATAAAACTTAGAACAATTTTAGTAAATAAATAGATTTACCTAACACTAAAAGGAAAAACAATGCAATCAGCTAATGGTAAAATCAAATTCAAAGCAAGTATATCTCACATTTGTTTATCCATTCAACCTAATTTGATGTTAATTAAAAAATATTTTAAGTTGAAATAAAATTAAAATAAACACAAACCAAAATATTAAAAAAATTACAAAAATTCTATCGGTGACTAATGTGTGGTGCGACAGTTGTAATGATGAGTAAGGCATCAAATGTTCTTCGACAAGCAGAGGACGTGAAAATGGAGCTTGGGGATCAAACAACTTAGTTTTTCTTGTTGGTATAAAGGATAGTTTTGGAAGATAAAAATGTGTTTCTTAAATTTGTTAAATTCATTTAGAAATATCAATTATTTTGATGTAATTTATATTAGTTATATTGATTTCTATAGAATCTAAATAAAAAAATTAAAGTAAATAATTTTTTGTATTTCAAACATTAAAATTTATAATTGTAAATAAATTCCACAAATTCCAAATATTATGTATAAGTATTTTATAAAGCTTTCACTAACTATACAAAAATAAGGATAATTTTTTAAAGTAAATGAATTTATTAAAAAATGACGCTATAAATTCAGACAATACAAATAATTCCAAACTTAAAGAGAGGTATTTGAAAAAATATGGACAATAAGGAAATTCATACATGTGACCTTCAATTAAAACACATCTTCCAAAGTTTTAGTGAACTTTAATGAAGCTATAGCTTTCCTTATGTATATTAGCGGCTTGCTAATTCTCCTCAACTCCCCTTTTATGCTAAGTGAATTTGTTTATTGGTCTTTCCTCATAATTCCCATGCATTCCTAACTCTTTGTGTAAGAGCAGTCATTTGGCCTTAATCGCCTCTTTAGTCCACTACAATATATCTCGTTTGAATGCAATCTCATCTCTACTTTCATTCTTAAATGTTCTAAGGTATCATTCTCTCCAAAAAAAAAAAAACTAAGAAGGATATAGCAATTCATAGTGCATTTATGTCTGCAAGAGCTAGGTAATTTAGAGTTGCAATCCATCTCACAATGGACTTCTATACCTATTCAGTGCAATTGATAAATTATAGTCTTTTCACATTGGTCTAGAGTAAGGAAGAGTACCTACAATTAAAGAACAAGTGGTGTATTGATTCAACATTTTATTAACACAATTTACAGATAATTTCCTAGTGAGCTCTCCATCTTAATTTATCTAAAGTAGCAAGCCTAGCCTTGCATGCTAGCCACATGATGAATTTTAATTTTAGGAGGTCATACCAATTCCAGAACAATCTAACCTAGGGAATATGAGGTTGTCCATATTCCATGTATCTCTTGAATGTAATGTTTGAGAATGTCCCTGATCCACTTAATGTCCACACTAGATGATCCTCCATTTCTTAATTAGGACTGTAATTTGACAATTTTAACTAAATAATTCCACTCCCTCAAAAGTTACATGATCATTCATTCCTAGTAATGAGCGATACCACCTTAGCAATTAAGGGCAAAAAGTGTTTGGGACTAAAGGCCTCTAGAATAAGATATAAAGGTCCCAAATTAGACTAGTTATCATACTATAATGGGGTTCTCAATCTATTATTGATTATATTCTTAAACAATTTGTGAACATTGTTTCTTATTGTAAATAGTTGTTATACAGACCTTGAGGAGATGCTTTTTAAAATTGCATGCCAATAAACTTCTCCCTTTTAGATGCAAGACTGAACCCACCTTTCCTATAAAACTTCTCTATTAGTTAGCAGGCACTATATCCATTTAACCAAACTAGTTTTGATGGATGTTTTAATGGGAATAATATTAAGACCATACTTTTTTGTTAAAGTTACATCTTTCCCATTTATTTTAACTATTTATGTTTTTTTATATCACCATTCCATAGAAAGTCTCCCATGCTTCTCTCATTGTCTTTAATAATCTTTCTTAGCAATACAATATAGGCTATCTAACATATGTGCAAATTATTAAAGACTATCTTATAAACCACAATCTACCTCCATATGATAATGTTTTATTGCACTAGCTCATAACCTTCTTGTTAATTCTTTCTAATAGCTCTTGATCATCACTATAAGAAATTTCATGGAGATTAGGGGCAGGCCTAAGTATTTAAAAGGTAGTTCCTTAATTCCTAGTCTAGCATCTATTACCAATTTAATTGTAAAATGCGTAGCTAAAGAGGAGAAGGTAATATGTTTATTATCATTATTCATTTTCAAACCCAAAATGTTAGAGAAACAATTAATAGCTTCAAATATATATTCAATAGAATTTACATTAGTCCCACAGAAAACCAAAATAGCATCCACAAGTGTCAGGTTGTGTATTCTTAGCTCTTTACATTTGTTGTTAAATTTGAATTGAGGATTGGAAGTAATTTTATAAATGAGTTACATATTAAGAACTTCCATATAACGAGTGAAGAGATAAGGGGAACGAGGGTCACCTTGTCTCAAACCTTTCTTACCATAGAAAAGTTTAGTAGGAATACCACTAATAAAGAATGCTAAAAGAGGAGGTGGAAATGCATTCCATGATCCAATTGGAAAACATAATTAAAGAACCAATTCAATTTTAAAGACTCTACAAGAAATTACTAGCCATTGGAATCATATGCTCTCTACAGGTCAAGTTTCATGGTATAGTCCTTAACCTTATTCTTCCTTAGATAGGATTCAGTTAGTTTTTGAGCTAGTAATAGATGGTCCCTTGTTGATCTCCCCTTTATAAAAGCAACTTAGTTTGTGCTGAATAAGTAGCTAAGAACCTTTTTCAGCCTCTAAGTTAAGATTTTAAAGAAGATTTTACAAGTAGTATTACAATAAGAGATAGGTCTAAAGTCACTAAAGGAGAAGGGATTTGTTATCCCAGGTATAAAGTTTATAAAAGTGTTATTAAGCTCCTCAAGATTCTGCTAGAAGAGAGGAATTGTTAGTCAACTTTAATAACATGTTCTCTACAAATGTTCTCTACTTAAATGCCAAACCTTTTGGAAAAAGAAAGCATTATATCCATCTAGTCCAATAGTCTTCTTCAAAGTTATTGACTTAACAACATTTGTAATCTCTTCAGCACAAACCTTTTCTAAGAGAAAGTTGGCTTATTACTCACTCATTTTATAGGCAGATAGATTTCCTAAAATTGGTGTAGTAGGAAGGCAACATTTACACGTAAAAAGCTATGTTTAGGAACACAAGAAAATATATCCTTAGCTGCTCTTGCTTCTTAGTGATTGTTCTACCACTGTTATCAATTAGAGAAATTATCTTGTTCATATTCCTCTACTAGAGGAGGGACTTGTAAAAGAAAGATATATTTCCACCCCCTTCCTTCAACCATTGCACTCTATATTTTTGTCTAATAACAGTATAGTGAAATTACAAAGTTGAATACAGTTGCTTAAGGTTGTTTCCTCCTAGATTAGGTTGTGCAAGTTGGTAGGGTCATTATAGTATCTCATTTGAGCTTCTTCTAGCTTCCTTCTTGCCACGTTTGGCTTATGTCTGCTCCCCTCTTCAAAATTCTCTTTCATTAATCTTTTCAACTTAACCTTAATGTTATTAAATATGTTAAATAGCTTGAACTGCATGAAGGTTGTGGATGGTCTCTCTATCCCTTTACAAACTACATTTTCAAACCTAAGTATATTGGATAAATGATTATAGAATTTAAATGAAGTTCTTGCACTTTCCAGTTATTAAATCTTAATTGTGGTCTAATGTCAAGATTCAACCATACTTGGCTTTACTCCCTAGGAAGGTCTCCATTCAACAATTATTAATCAATGACTTTTCTATTTTCCTTTACTGCATTACTTTCTTGTTGTTTATTAAATCAAGTACATTCATTTCCAAAGTATCCCAGGTTTGTGAGCCTTGCTACACTTATTTAATCTCTACACTCTTTATAGAAAGGTTCTACTAGTGTTTTTGTTCTTCCATAAGTATTCAATTTCATCCATAACCACAGTAAAATCAAAATCCCCAATAACCATCCAAGGTGAGTTGATACTACTTTCAAGTTCTAGCAAATTTCTCCATAATTGTTAAATAAAAATAAATTTAAAATATTTTGAAAATATAATTAAAATTTTCAAATAAAAATATATAACATTTTAATAAAATAAAAAAACATAATATTTATATGAATATTAATTAATGTAGAGATATTATTAGATAATAATGGTAGGTTAAGAGAATTGTAAATTACTTATAAATACTAATTCATGTTAAACACTTCTTACACTTATGATATAACCCAAACTTGATTCTTAAATATTTTAACTTAAATTGTTAATAAATTGAACTTTTAAATTAATTTTTAAATATTTTAATTTTGACCAAATTATATAACTTAATTCTATCTTTAAAAGTCTAATCCAAATGAAGAGATAAATTTAAAAATATAAAAATCCCCATCTCGCATGCAATTAAGCTATTCTTACAATTTGTCTTATAAAAAAATAGACAAGTGGATATAAGAATGAAAATGAGGTTGAGAAAAAAGCAATCATACTTAATTTTTAAGTTTCATTTTTTTTAATTTTCAAACTTGCTAAAAATTGAGTTAAGCTTGGTATAGTGTTATAGCAAATGTATACAATGGCCAACTTCTAGAAATAGCTTCAAAATATTGCAAATAAAATTTTGATCGATATTTCCTCCCTTTATGTTTTATAGTTTAAAATTGTTAATAAAATTAACTTTTAAAATAATTTTAAATTTTCAATTTAACACTTTTTATTATATATGTTAATTTAATTTATAAAAGTATAATCCAAATAAAGAGGTGAAGTTAAAATTTTAAAAATCTCATCTCACATTCAATAAAGCTATTATTATAATTTGTCCTAAAAAAGGAAAAGTGATATAAGAATGAAAATTAGGCTAAGAAAAATTCAATCATGTTTAATTCTTACATTTTTTTTAATTTTCAAACTTTATAAAAAATGAGTTAACCTTAGTTATTGAATATTAACAATTGGAACTATCCTACATCGAAAAGGAACATCAAATTGAGATGAGTTATATACAATACAGCGCTACTAATACATTACTTTAAGATTTTATGTTGACTTATTATATATATGGATGTCAAAAATGGACTCGACCTGATAACCCAACCTGCCTGACCAGAACTATACTTAACCTGACCTAATTTGACAAAAAATAGTCAACGAACCAAACTTGACCTGACCTGAACCCGAATCCGATTTCATATGAACCCGAGTTGACCCGAATCCAATTCCACTTGACCCTAATAGACCCGAACTTGAATACACCGGAACCCGCATTGATTCGAACCCTTTTTCACGCGAACTTGAATTAACCCGATTTATTAACCTGAATTGACCCGACTTTAATGCAAATATTGCACTTTAAAAACATAAAAAAATTTAAAAATTTTTATTTAAAGATATAATTAAAATTTAAAATAAGGAAACATTAAATGTAAAATTTTAATTAAAATAACAAAAATAATTAAGATGAAACTTGAAGTACATCAAAATATATTTGAGAATAAAGTTTATAATTCTCCCAAAGTTTGTAATTGTTTAATACA
>JAOXYD010057296.1:0-13102 GCA_028565735.1 Pinacopodium congolense
ATGTGGGAGACCGAAAGTGAAGATGGAAGTGACAATTCCGAAAATGAAAGCGCCAAGTTTTGTCTCATGGCTTTGGAGGATGAGGTACCATCTTGTTCTCACTCTATTGATGATAATGAGATTGAGAATGTGCATATGAATGTTGATTTAAGTTATGATGAGTTAGTTAAGGTTTTAGAAGGTGCTCTTTTAAAGAAGAAGAAATTGTCTTCAAAATTAAAAGAATGCAAGAAAATGCTAAATGGTTTTGATTGATAATTTGTTAAATCATGGCCCCTAATTAATTTCTTAATTTTTCAATTTATGCATTATTATGTTTAATTTTCAATATGGAGATTAGAGTAAAAATTAGAAGGAAAAGCCTTATTCTAGACCATCCATGTCACCCTACCATGGTCACATTGATAGATGAGCACGGTGTCGTTGTTAAGTTCAATAAGCGTTCATGAACTGTGGTCTATAACCCACCATTGTATGTCAGCTCAGCCCGTCGTTGATGGGGTCTGTCCATAATATCGGCCTCAAATCTATAAAATTACGACGAGTTCATGCTCTCAATTAATGCTCTTGTCTTCTAGCATATGTGAGAGGCTGCTGAAGCTGTAAAAATAAACAAAAAACTTAGATTTACACATCAATCAAATAAAATTCAGATCTAAAATCTATAAAGAGTGGCTCTAGCTTCTCTCTTAGTTTTTCTTTGAGTCTTTTAGCTTCAAACACTTGTAATTTGAATTGTAGATTGATTTTTTTGAGTTGTTTCTTATTGGAGAACATTTTTAACAGATATATCCTTATTTCTAAACCACTATAGGCAGTTTTTAAACTCAAATTATTGTTATATTTTCTCTATTTTTTAGATTAATCAAATTTCATGTTCTTATGTTCATATACTTGAATGTGCTTTGATTTTTTTGCAAGATCTTGTGGAATTTGAAGCTATGTTGCTATCCAGATCAAGTTAAGGAGTTTAAGACTTGTTTAAGAGCTTCCTAAACCTATTTTGTAACTTCTAAACTCATTAATTCAGCTTGTATTTTCAAATCTATCAAAGTATGTGGCTTAAGATGCATTTTTTGTATACATTGATGATCATGTGTAGTTAAATCCATTTTCCATCTTAGTATTGGTGTTTTAAGGTTTAAAAGAGTTTGAATGCATGTATTAAGGTCCAATTTTGTTTATTAAAGGTCTTAAAGTTCTGATTTTGAGTTGATCACTTAAGATTCAATTGAAAGATAATCTAAGAATTGAGAAATCAACTTAGGTTGATGGAAAAATCAATAAACAACACGAGTCAATCAATGAATGGCCAAAATTTTATTATTTATGGGAATTAGAGATCTGAGATCGTAAATCGATAAATCAACTTCATGAAATTAAATCCCATCAACTAGATTTAAAGCATAATCAAACTTTAAACTAAGTTTAGTGGAGAAAATGCATAATTCTTAACCATAGCTTTGTGTTGAATTCGTGAATGGACTCTAACCATTAATTACCTAATTATTAGCTGAATTCCACAATTTCATAATTATCAGTAATTTAGAAATCAATTTATAATTCAAATTTTCAATGTTCGAAGCATAGTAGGATAGTTTAGTACTTTTTAATCTTTTTATTAATTAATTGGAACTTCCTAGATAATTGTAATCTAACTAATCTAGTATTTAACTATTCACATGTTCCTTATAGGTTCGAAACTCGGAATCTTCAAATTACTTCACTTTATTACTTGTTCGATATGTGCACTTGTCTTTTGCAACTTTGGTTTTTAATTAAACTCATTTTGGTTTTCAATGTAAATTCGTTAAAAGTGCTCCACATTTTTTAATCACTTATCCAACGCAACAAGTTTTTAGTTTCGTTTATGGGGATATTTAATTGATTAATATTAGAAAATTATTGCCAACTACTTTGGGGTGTAAATATTGTAAATAGTATTCATAATGTGTTTTCTTTCATTTATTTTCTTTTTTTTTTCTTCGTTTGTTAATTCTTTGAGACTGATTCTTCACTTATGCTGATCTTGAATGTATGTTTAGAAAGAATCAAATCATTGTAGAAATGGAACATCATGAGCCCTTTGTTTTTCAACCACATAAAAAACCAACCATGTTAGAATTGACTATGCAAACTAGGAGTGGTCCAAAGTCTAGCATTGTTAGATTGAGCATAGACTTAGATGATTTTGAAATTCCACATTCTCTCATTTCCATGATTAGGTCCTGTCAATTTAGTGGTTCAAATTTAGAAAATCGAAATGATCATATCAGCAATTTTTTAGATATTTGTGATCTCTATCAACATTCCGGTGTTTCAAATAATGCACTTAAACTTAAGTTATTCCCCTTTTCTCTAAAATATAGAGCTCGCACATTATTGAAACTTTTCCACCTAATTCCATCACAACTTGGGATGATCTTACCAATCGCTTTTTAGGTAAATTATTTCCTATAGTTATGATAGCTAAGTTGAAAATTTTGATTTCGACTTTTGAGTAATATGAGGGTGAGAGCTTGCATGAGTCTTGGGAACGATTTTGAGAGCTATTTACTTAATGTCTAATTCATAACCTTAGTATTTATGAGTAAGTGCATATATTCTACTTAGGATTCATACATACCATCCACTAGTAGTCTCATAAATGTTGATGTTGAAGGTACATTGATAAGCAAAATCCCAAGTGAAGCATACCGATTAATTAAGGACATGGAATTTAATAGCTTTCAATACAATTTTGAGCCTTATTGTAGGAAACCATTTAGAGCTCATGCCATGAATGGAACCTCATCATTTTGAGCTCGATTGATAGACCTTAATAAGTAATTTGAAGGTTTGCAAACTCAATTTAGTAGTAGCGTATTTCAATTTCAAAAAGCTTGTGATTATTGTGGTAGTTCCTTTCATGCTTCTAAAGATTGTCAAGTAGGACCCTTTTATGCCTTTGATCCTAGTCAAGACTATTCTTTTTATACTAGGTAAGAAGTGGACTCTTATAATCTTTTTAAGGAGAGTTGCCCCACTTATCATAAAATCAACCAAAGTCCACATGTCCAGTTGATTAACAAAAGTCTAATCTTGAAGATACAGTGATGCAGTATATCCAAAGCAATGAGTCTAGCATACAATCCCATTAAAATTCAATTAAGCATTTTGAGACTCAAGTAGGTCAGATTCTCTGAATATTAGATGATTGGGTAGCAGAAACCTTACATTTTTTTCTTGAATCTACTTCTCAAGAGCATAATATGGCCATCATTGTAAAAAATGATCAAGAAAGGGAGGATTTGAATGAAATAGAAGTGATGGAAAGAATAAATGAAGTGAAAGAAGTTGAAAATGAAAGTTGTTCACCAAGGTTTTTTGCTAATTCTAATGTTCATGCTTACCAACCTAGGATTCAATATCCACAAACATTAGATGCTCATTCTAGTATATTTGTTAAATTGTGTAAAAAATTGCTTATACCCTCGTTTAGTTTATCCCAAATAGATGAGCATCTAGCTCAAAATCAATCCATAGTTCAAGAGTTGGAAAATTCTTATCCAATTTTGACAGAATTGTTGGTGAAAATGATTATACTTATTAATCCGACTCCATTTGTGGAATGTGAGCAAATTGATTTAGAAGTTTGTGTTATGGATAGTGATGATGATTTTGGAAATCATGTTATCAATTTTATGGATTGTAAGGAAAGTATTGCAAGTGAAAATGAAAATTAAGTTGTAGAAAGTGAAGAAACTATTTGTGCCTTCATGTTGGATGATTAAATGGATGATGCTTATGTTGATTTCATCAGTGTCGAAGATGAATTTCAAATTGAAGAAATTTTTTTTAAGCTTCTTAATTGTGCTAATCATGATCAATTTTTCAAGAAAAATCAGGTTGAATGTGAGATAGCTTAGAGTTTATCGACTTCATTAGTGTTCATGCTTTCAATTCAAAACCAACAATGGTCATTTAAGATTTTTTTATTGTGATATTTTAAAAGTCACAATTAGTGTTTCATTACAATGGGTTAGCAAATCCACCGATTTCATCAAGATAAATTAGACATATTCTATTCAAACTCGCTCCTGCCAAGATCCCAAATTGATGGGTTAGTGTGAGCTTATCCAAGCAGTTATGAACTCTTCAAATAGAAATCCACATTTTGAAAGATCCTGGCTTTCGCGCTTGGGTGGGTCTTTGCGTTGCTTTCGATGACTTATGTTGTGTTGAATCATGATTTTTGTTTCATTGAGGAACAATTGTTAAATGGTATATTTCTTTCAAATCCTTTTAAAACCATTCAAATTGTGGCCCATTTGTTGTGCAAGGAGAATGAGTTGAAATTGATGGATTCTAGACCAAAGAAGAGACTAAAGAATCTCCAACCCTAAGGTCAAACTAAAAGACCATAAAGAAGCCCTTGTAGGGAGGCAACCCAACCTTAATTTTAGTTCTTTTTCTTTGAAATCAATGTGTTTAAAATTAAAATAAATGTGTTGAAGCCTTTTAAGTGTGTTTAGATTAAGTTAAGTGTGTTTTCTTTAGAATATTTTTGTTTTATGTGATTTTCTTTGATTTTGAAGTGTTTTCTCATCATAATTCTGAAAAAAAACTTTGACGAATAATCTATTCCATGTTGATAGGACTTGAATTTATGAGGTTTTATTTGAAAATTTGCATGAAAAATGGTTAATTTTGGCATAAGGCATACCATCAATGACAGTATTTTAGACTACCATTGAAGGCTGAGAGACACCGTTGAAGGACCTGTTTCTAGGGGATCAACGGTGGTTTGTTTATCATACAATAGTGCCATTGTAAGATGAGCAAGGCACAACTAAAGACCGAGACAGAGATAAATATGTCGCAATTTTACTGTTCATTGTCTTCTTCCTTCTTCCCTTTCATTGAAAATCCCTTTTCGCCCTTCAATCTTCAAATCCTTATATCTTTCTCATTTCTCAGCAAAATCATGTGTTTTTTATGATTATTTGTCAGATTTTTAGTCCTTTACAAAAATCTACCATTAACTTATTCAGAAAATCAATAGATTTCTGTAAAAATCCTTTGAACTATCTGGATCCCTATTCACCCTCAATGTAAATTTTTAAAAATGCTCTTGATATAGACCTCTATTTGATTGGATTTTGGTATCAATGTGTTCAAACTTTCATTAACTTTTAATTGAAAATAATTTCATTCAATATTATTATCTTTAAAAAACAAAAAATATTTTGATCCAAAGGGAATATTTCCACGACCTTCTCTAGAAAATTTTCTAATTTTTCCTAACATTTTTTTACTCTTTTGTGTATGTTTATTGAATAGTTTATAGTCAAATAGCTCCCCAAAGGAAGAGATTAGCATATTATCCTATTTGATTCACTAGTTAAGCGAATTTAACTGATACGAGGCATACTGCAGCAACAAGTTCATCGTTAAACGTCCGATCCATCTAGACATGGATGCTTATTTCAACATATCTATTGGATTTCAGACTTTAGGATGGGAGGTAGTCCTCACTTTTGCGGGACCCTTTTACCCAACTTTGGTTTATGAGTTTTTCATGAATATCGAGAATAAGAACGAGTTTGACATAATCGAGGTTCACTCAATAGTTAGAGATATTCCAATTCCTATCACTCGTTCCTCTATTTTTGCTATGTTAAGAGTACCTGATGAGGGAGATATTTTTGTTAAATCAAAGGATCCTTTCCATGGCGATACAATTTCTATAGATCCCTCTTTTTTTATTGCTGCTACTAGGGATGCCTTAAGATTGACTAGGAATGCCCGAGGTTATATCACTACTGCTTTAGGGGCTCAGGAGCATATTATAGTTGCTCTTATTAGTCATAATGTTGTGCCCCGATCCAATGGATTAATGAGATGCGATTTGTGGACATTTATCTTTTAAATAAGCTACTGCATGGTTTGGGTGCTGTCTTTAGATTGCCTTTGGTTGACTTTAGTATTTTTTCTTATGCGGAATGTAGTTAAGATCAAGAAGTGCATTAAGAATTTCAGCTTTCCCTGTTTATTAACGAGGATATTTAGGGATGTAGGAGTTCTAGTTAATTTTATGAAATTTGACGATAGTACCCATCAGAATGTGGTCAACGTTGGCTTGCTTAAGTAGTGGCGGTTTACATATCAAGGAGATTAGCGACGCCAAGTTTAGGAGGGTGAGGTACCTGAGGTCCCACCTGCTGATGATGCACAATCAATTAAGGACATGGGAGAGGCTTCACCTGAGGACATGGGTGAGGCTTCATCTAGGGTTACTATGAGCATTCATCCACCTCGTTAACATTCCCTTGTTACTACTTCAATACCACCACCACTAGCTACTACTAATGATTCCCACATTACTATTATATAATACCTAATTAACATTGAGACTCATATGAAATTTGAGCTATCGGAGTTTCCCTTAGCTTTATTTTCTAATATAACTTATTGTTTCGATGGTCTTCAACATTAGGTTGATGATTTGATTGCATAAGTTTGGAGCCTTGAAGATTATCAACGTGCATAGGATGAAGATATTCCTTACTTTTAGTTACTTTTTTTATTTACCCAGTTTGTTTTAGGCATTTTGGTTTGTTTGTTTTATTTCAGTTTTAGTTTTGTAGTTAGGTTTCCTTTTCATAGTGTAGGTCGTCTTCAAATCTGATTGCTACTTTTTGATGTACTTTGGCTCCTTGGTTATATTTGGCTTACATATTTAAATGAGTGGAGCTTTCTTTTGTTCTTCTCTATGTTTATTGCTTTTGGATGTTTAATTTCCTGATAATTCACCAACGGATCTTCAAGTATATATCAAACGAATGTTTTTCTTTGCATACAATCCTAAATTATGTTTTTCAACTTATTTATTAAACATTAAGAACAATTTTTTGTTTAAGTGTGGGGGAGGGATCATATTGGTTTGTACAGAGTTTTGTTTGTTTAATAGTAATTTTTTTAATCATTAATTTCACCATAGTTTGTAAATTATGGAAAAAAAGTTTGATTTTGATCCTTCTTATTATCTATGCTTTCATTTAAATTCTAATATTTTGACAATTTGAAATGTTATATGATTAATTTTGACTAATAATGACTAAATGCCTTTAACTCATTCCATAATTTGCATGGCGAATACCATGACGATTAGAATGATATTCCACAAATAAAATGTAATTTCCTGGGTAATTTTGTAACTTTTTTTCAGGCACGTTTATCATTAAAAGAAAAATAAAAAAGAAACAGAATTAACAATAATTAATTAATTAGTTAAAGTATGTAGAATATGCTCCTCTAATTTCTAATCTTATACATCTATATTAAAAAATCATAACAGAAATAAAAAGAAAAGAAAAATAAGGGATTAATGTATGTATATATATATAAGGAATGAGGTTAAGAGTGGAACCAATAACCCGTTGAGTTATTGTAACACAGTTGAATAACCAGGAGTTGTTCACGACAAAATGTTCAACTTCGCATAAAAATAATGAAGTGACTTCTTAACTAAAGTACTTACAAATTAAATTAATTAATTTATGTTTTAAATTACTTTAAGGATGTGAAAGTATCAAAAAGATGATGCATTAAACTCAGTATATTTCCCTCTTACATGTGGAATTGATTTTTGGGATTTAGGTTGAAGATTAAAAAGGAATTAAATGAATTAAATGCATTTCCAATTTGACATGATTAAGTAATTTTATAACATTTCCATGCATCATTATTTTTAAAAGAAGAAGAAAGCATTTTCAATAATTATGTTATTAACTTTGAATTGATTTTCCTATTTTTATATCTTATTATAAGATTGATGATGAATTAACTTGCTTGAGGACAAGCAAATGCTTAAGTTTAGGAGAATTGCAAGGGATCAAATTGATTGCATTTTGATTGAAAATTTGTTCAATTATAACCCTTAATTCAGTTCTTAATTGTTCAATTTATATATTATTATATTTAATTTGCAAGATGAAGCATGAAGACGGATATTAGAGCAAATATTTGAAGAAAATGCCTGATTCCAGAACATCAATGACACCGTTTTAAAGTCACATTGATAGATGAGTAGGGCACCTTTGATGAGCTCAGCAAGCATTCATTAACGACAATCTATAGCACACCATTATATGTCAACTCACCCAGCTATTAATGGAGTCAGTTAACAATATTAGCTTCAAATCTCCCAAATTATAGCTTAGGCGTACTCTCCCTCAATGCTCTTATCTTATAGCACATGAAGGAGGCTGCTGAAGTTGTAAAAATAAACAAATTAATTAGATTTACATATCAATCAAATAGATTTCATATATGAAATCTAGAGAGTGGCTATAGTTTCTCACTTACTTTTTCTTAGAGTATTTTAGCTTCAAATACTTGTAATTTGAGTTATAGATTGTTTTCTAGGTTTTCTTCTTGTTGGAGAACATTGCTAAGATATATATCTTTGTTTCTACACCACTATAGGGGTTTTCTAAACTCAGATTAATATTGTATTTTCTCCTTTTTCAGATTAATCAAAGTTCATGATCTTATGTTTAGATTCTTAAATGTGGTTTGATTTTCTTGCAATATCTTATGAAATTTGAAGATGTGTTACTGTTCAGATCATGTTAACGAGTTTAAGACTTGTCTAGGAGCTTCCTAAACTTGTTTTGTATCTTCTAAACTTGTTAATTCAACTTGTATTTTTGGATCTACCAAAGTTTGTGACTTAAGATGCATGTTTTGTATGCTTTCGTGATCATGTGAAACTAATTACGTTTTACAACTTAGTATTGGTGTTTTATTGTTTGGAGAGAGTTTGAATGCATGTATTAATGTCTAATTTTTTTTATTATAAGTTTTAAAGTTTTGATTTTGAACTGAGCACTTAAGATTAAAGTGAAAGATAATCTAAGACTTGAGAAATCGACTCAGTATGTTGAAAATATCAATAAACAACATAAATCAATCAATTAATGACCAAACTTTGATTATTTATGAGCGTTAGAGGTCTGAGACTATAACTATAGAAACAAACTTCTTGAAATTAAAGCCCATTAACTAGATTTAAAATCTAAGCAAACTTTAAACTAAGTTTAGCAGAGAAAAGATATAAGTCTTAACCATAGATTTGTCTTTAATTTGTGAAGGAACTCTAATTCAGCCTTCTAAAATTTTTAAGACCTTAATTAATTGATAATTTTTAGTAATTTAGAAATCATTTTATAATTAAAAAATGCAAGGTTTGAAACATAGTAGGATAGTTTAGTAGTTTTTCATCTTTTAATCAATTAATTTGGAATTTCCTAGATAATTGTAATCTAATTACACTATAATTTAACTGTTCACAAGTTCCTTATAAGTTAGACACTCAGAGTCTTAAAATTACTGCACTTTATTACTTGTTCGATAGGTGACTTGCCTTTCACAATGTTGGTTTTTAATTAATTCATTTTGGTTTTCAAAGTAAAAAAATTAAAAGTGCTCCACATTTCTTAATCACTTAACCAATGCAACAAGACCCTAAGTAAGACTAGTATGTTAATTATAATACGTAAAGGAATGATCCTTATTCAAACACCTGCAACTTTGGATAAAGGAACCATCTTAACTATTCTTAGTGAGATAAACAAAATACGTACGAACCCCAAGTCAAACCATAAAAAGCTCTACCACCTAGGTTTAGAGTCAATCCACCTGCACTTGAGAAATCAAGTTTAGATGAAACTTTGTTAGTGTTAAATCAAGGCAATGAGTCTCAATTACAGAACCATAAAGATTGACAAATTGCTCAGCTTTTTCAAAAGAAACTTTTTGGTAAGCTACTAAGCACATAGCCAATCCTAGGGAGTATGTAAAGGCTATTACTCTCAGAAGTGGTAAAGAAGTAGAAAGGTAGAAGGGACCAAAAGTTGATAAGAGTTATGAAACAGTTGCATAAGTAATAAAAAGAAAAGACAAGGGAAAGGACGTTGTTAATGAAAATTAGGAGCAATATAACCCTCAAATTCCTTAGTCTCAAAATTTGAAGAATGTTAAGTTGGATAAGCAATTTGAGAAGTTCATGGAAATGTATAAGAGACTACATATTAATATCCATTTGTAAAGGTCATAGCACAAATGTCAAGCTATGCTAAATTTCTAAAGGAGATTCCATTAAAGAAGAGAAAGTTAAAAGACTATGAAGCTGTTAAGTTGAATAAAGAGTGTTCTGTAATCATCTTAAAGAAATTGTTTCCTAAGTTAAAGGACCCTAGTAGCTTTACTCTGCATGACGCAATAGGCAATTTGCCAATAAAGAAGGCTGACCCCTTCAACGGTGGTTTACAGTAGTATAACAGCGTGCTGTATAGGAGGCCGTTATATGTTGACTTTTAAGTTGAATTTTTATTCAACTTTCATATTTTGATTCCAATCTCCATGGTTAAGCTCCCTAATGCAAAGTAAACATAATAACATATAAATAGAATATTTAAGCAGTAAAATAGGGTTAAATTAACATTAAATAACATCCAAAACTACTACAAATTTAACCCCTAACAAGGGTTGTACTGGACTTTGGAGTTAGAATTAATTTAATGTCTTTCTCTATCTTTAATAAATTGGGATTGCAAGAACCAAAGCCCACAACAGTTTCACCACCATTGGCCAATCGTTCTATCACTTATCGATGAAGGATTATTAACGTTGTGTTAGTTAAGGTTGTTAAATTCATTTACCTTATGGATTTTCTAGTGCTTGACAAGGAATAAGATCATAAGTTGACCATTATTCTTGAAGGGCCAGTTACGACTATAACTAGGGAACTAATTAATGTATATGGTATAAATTTAATTTTGAGATTTCAGATGAAGAAGTGGAGTTTGATATTTTCAAAGTAATGAAGTACCTGATGGATTATGGCTATTATAAGTTCATAGGCATTAGATATTTCGAGGGTGGCCTTTCTGTTATCTTGTGTTCGAATCCTTTATAGAAACTGGTAACTCAATTGAAATCTATATATTTATAAGAAATTAGTGAAGTTTTATGTGCCTTGGAAGCAAGAATGGTGACCTCTAATTATTATCAATCTAGAATGTTTGAAATTATAGAAAGGTTAATTAAGCCTCTACCTAAGCCATCAACAGAGGAGGCACCCAAATTAGAACCTAAACCTCTTCCATTGTACCTTAAGTACGCATTTCTGTGTCCCCTTATTAGGGGGGAAATTTATAGAGTTTTTGGTTGTTATTTAATGTTAATTTACCATTATTTCAGTGTTTAAATGTTTAATTTTCTTTTAGAAATGATCTAATTGTAGTTTGATGTGAAGAATTAGAGATTAGGTGGAAATAATGCAAGAAAATTATGATTTCTGGACCATTAATGGCACCCTGCATAGCCAATTATTGATGGATTGCAGTCCACCTTCGAAGGAGTAAAAAACAAACTACTAACGATGGGCTGTTCATCTTATAACGGTGCTATTGTAGTCCGGTGCATACCACTGTTGAAGGATATAGCAACAATTGTTGACTTAATTCTTTAACATTTGTGGCTGTCTTTTTCCTACACTTGTATCTGCTTCACTCCTAGAAATAGAGGGCCCCTCCAAATGTTCTAGGCATCCAAAATTAGAGCTAAACACCTTAGTTTTGATTAGTTTTTAGATCAAAGTAGTTTTTAGGTTTTTTTATTTTCAATCTTTTTTTCTTTGAGAATTTTCGATTGTTATTAAGTTTCCAGTTGCTAGATACCCATGTTCTAAGTTAGGATACCATCTTGGGATGTAATTTGTTCATTCTAAACTCTTAATTTCGTGTATTATTATTGTGATTTTGAATTAATCAAAGTATTGTTACTTAAGTTACATTTATTATGTTCTCTAAATAATTTATGTGCTAAATTCTTAATTTCAGTTAAGTTATCATGTTGAATCTATGTTTGGATGATTAATTATTTTAATTTACGATTAATTCTTGATTAGTGACTTAAATCTTTGTTTGTTGAATAATTAATGACTGTCCTGAATTGACCACTTAATATATTGTTATAAGATAATCTAGAATCTGACAGTTTGTTCCTAGGATATTAGAAAAGTTAATAAACAATGTGGTTTAAATTAGTGAAATAACCAAAGATTTGGTTGATCATGAGGGTGCTAGTCTTAGATTAAGACAATTTAGGATTAGGCTTCCTGAAATTTGAGCCTATGACCTAAGTATGAGGCATAATCAAACTTCAAGATAGGACCAATATAAATATGTCAGTGTCTTAACGATATCAGTACCTTGATTTAGCGAATACCATAGATTGAACATCACTGATCTCTAAATCAATTAAATCATCAATCACCAAACTTAACTGAATAATTTCATAAAAGCAATCGGTAGCTCTTTTATAATGAATTGGAATTTTTCTAGGCTTATAGATTAGCTTTTAGTTATTTATTTTCTTAAATCATAAAGCTGAGTGTTCTCTAGATAATTATAATCCAATAAACCTAGTACTTGGATCATATAAACTTCCTCATGGGATTGATAATCAGAGTCTTAAATAAACTCCACTTTATTAATTATTCGACCTGTAATCTTGCTGAAAAGTTGATATTAAATTAATTTTTAAATTATTTTTTGAAAGATAGATTAATTTGAGATTTGTTTTTGTGCGGCCAACCGTAATCACCCTCATCACTGTTACCTATCAGTATTTCATTATCATTGACTAAAAATATGGAGGAAAATTTGTTAAGGGTATTGTGAAATCATATAAGAGTCATTGCGTAGAACATTGTGGATATTAAGGGATAAGTTCCTCTATCTATACCCGTAAAATTTTTATGGAATAAGGAAGCAAACCATTAGTCTAACCGTAGTGAAGATTGAATCGAAATATGAAAAAAGTAGTGAAAAATGAAGTGATAAAGCTATGAGATGGCAAAATAAATTTTCCTATCTCAGATTCAGCTTGGGTTACCCTTATTCAAATGGTACCTAATAAAGGCAGCATTATAGTGGTTCAAAATAACCAAAATGAGAAAAAAGAAATAAGAAAGGTAACTGATAATTGTGTTTTTGTATGTGTTTTTCTAAGTGTTTTGCATGTGTTTATTGCATAATATGTTGTTTTTATT
>JAOXYD010057317.1:0-13102 GCA_028565735.1 Pinacopodium congolense
AAATGAAAAAATAATACACTTATAAAATATAATAATTAAAAATATCACAAAAATTGAAAAAATATAAAAATAAATTCAAGAGAAGAAAAAAAGAGTGAACTAAGATGGAGTTTTTTTTTCTCCCCCTCTTATTGAAACAATGATTTATTATGGACGGAGATATCCTAATTAAAGACCTTGTTAAACTCCCATTGACTTATCCATATTATGCACATATATATATATGATGTTTACCCTACGTAATAATTAAAAAATAAAAATAAATTTAACTAATTGATTTAAATCCAAATCATTTAAAATTATTAGTAGAAGTTATTAATTTATTTGATACTAATTTATAAAAATTATTATATATATTAAACGAAAAATTTTATAAAGAACCACTACTAATTTCAGATACTTATATTACTCCCGCCCTTGTCATAAGGATAGGAAGGACGTTCCGAAAAGGAGATACCACATTTGAACATACAAATATTCAAGATTACAAAGTATACAAGAGAGACTCAACAAGGTTATTTATACCTTTTAAAGGTCTCTCAATTCTAAATTCAGAATGATAGTATAAACAACTTCATTTTATCCTGTTTTTCTAGCCTTTTATCGTCCAACTTGAGATAGGGAATTAATAATTGAATTTTTCATTGTAATGTCAGCCAAGTCGAGAAAAAACATGAATTTGAGTTTTAAAAGGGACTTTTTCAATATGTCAATTACATCATTTTCAATACCAATTTTCTTTATAATGATATTTTGTTGGATTATGATACTTTTTATAAAAGGAAACCGAATCTTTACATAATTTTTTTTCCATATAACATATATTATTTAAATGAATTGCACTTAAATTTTCACAATAAATAATATGTAACCTTTTCATGTAAATTGAATTACGTCATAACTAAATAGCTAACCGTCTTAATACATTTTGCTTAAATAAAAGAAAGAGCAATTGTGAACCTTATAAGTTGTTATTTTAATTACAACGGTAATGGAATATGTATGTGTGTGCATGCAGTTCTTTCTGTAGCATCACCATTCAGGCGACCAATCTGTCCGGCTTGTGTGTGTTGCGAGCCAGCACCTCCAGGCGGCTGCTGTAGGTGCTCTGGCTGTCCTGGCATACCAACTCCATGAAAATGGTTATGTTGGATTCTCTGGAGGTTTAAGGAGAAATTGAACCAATTTTAATAAGCACACACACCACTAAAGATACCGTATATCGTTGATACTTCTCTTTAAGTAAAATAAACTGCAACTCTCCCCCTTATTATAGCAGCCTGTTGCTATGATACTAGGACCTGTACCCGGGGTTTAGAGTTTCACGAAGTTAGTTCTTTGCTTAATTTCAATTAAGAAAAGAGGTTATACATTTCTCTTTTATGTTTTTAGTACAGTGAATGACTCTGAGAAGCCGATGGTTGACGTTGACTTACACTATATGTTTGTAACTGAACTTTCAACCATTCATATACAAGGAATTTAAATGAAATAATTTCCTGTGACTCATTTGTCTATACATCGCAGGCCCGTTGACTTTTTCAAACTGTGGGTTAAAAATGTCCAATTTGGATCAAGATCGGGTTAATTTTTTTAACCCAAATTCTTTTACATTTAGACCTAAACCTTATACACAAAGTACGATCAACTCAAAACCTGCTGAACCAGGAGGTTGATGCTTCTCGACCTTGTATGTGGTTGGAAATTTAATAACAGCTTCTCGCATTCCTTGGAAGACATTCCCAGCTCCTATTTCTGCTCGAAGCTGATCCCTTTCTCTGAGCCAATCGAAACATCTTTGAGAAACAAAATCTCTTACTTCATCACATGAAATATTACCAAGTCGATACTTAAAATTGAAGTCACTTTCATGGAGAGCAACTGAAGGGCAGAGGGGCTATCAAGCGTGTACGTAATTTACATACACTTGTGCCACGAAGCATCTGGACTGCAGATGAAGCACCAGTTGCAACAGGGAGGAAAAACGGCAAGCCAACCAAGATAAATACATTGAGCAGGCAAGCAAGCAAGACAAGAGCAGGTATAGCAACGTACCAGCTGCAGCATTACACACATATTTATAAACTTATTTTCATTTTAAGTTTATAATGAAACCTCCAGAATAATCAAATTTTAGTCTCAAAGTACTCATCTTGGTTTGCAATCAATTCCTTCCTTCCCTGTAATTTTAAGTGTGGTGGTTCAGTAATTCATAACGTCAAAAAGATGCTTATAGGGATCGGTATTGGTCCTGCCACCCACAAGCCCTTCTCTCACCTCATGGCTGAGATTGCTACCACAGTGGCTCCACCACAAGTTGCTCATCTTGCAGAAGGAGGCCTTGGATACAGCTTCCCTTATTTACATAGGCGAAGATCTATCTGCTCTTTCTTGCTTGTTCTTCCCTCTCAACTTAAACAACACAATGGCTGAGCTCATCAGATACAAGGACGGTATCTTTGCTACTTCCAATTCCGACGATGTAACGCAACGAGATGACGAAGCTTGACCTCTCGTCACATGTGACCTGGTTATGAATTGGACAAGTGGCCCCACATTTGTGATCCTATATAAAAATTTTATAAGTCGAATTTAAATATTTTTAAAAAATTAAAACATACCTAAGATTTTTTTTAATATTTTTTAAATATTAGTTAAATTTAGTTTTAAATATTTTTAAAATATTAAAATTTAATTAGAACATTTTAAAATATTAGAATTTAATTTAAATATTAATAAAAATGTTAAGGTCTAAATAATATATTTTGCTAATTAAAAAAAAGTATGTGATAAAAATATGAATCCTATAAAAATTAGAGACTGACAAAAAATATACTGCGTGCCATTACATAATGGCATACGTTAACGAAAGTTAATCTACGTCTTTTTAACATTTTTCAAATAATAAAGTTCTTTAAATGTTTCTAAAAATGTTAAAATATTGAAACCTTAAGTTCAAATTTACTTTTTTGACAGCTATAAATTAAAGAATATTAGTTGTAATCCATATCTACATTCCAAAAGATTTTTGGTAGTGTATACGTGGGCCTAATTTAAGCAGGGAAACCATAATATGACTCAATTCATGAATTTTTCTTGAATGACCAAAGTCTTTATCACAAGACTATGGCCTAGTCCCCTCTTTTGTACATTTATGCTTACGGATAAAATGATCATGTTGGCTTAACGAAGTAATTATTCTATCACCAATTGAAATTAACAAATGATTTTTTGTGGTATAGCCATTCTAATGACAATGACCAAATACTAGAATGTAAGCTAATTTATGAAAAAGAATATATGATAAATCAAGATAATGGGAATAAACGTATGTTCATAACACTAGCCTTAAAGTTAATACTTGAGAAGAGTCGAGACAAATAAAAGACTTGATTTGTTTTATTATTTCACACACTAAAAAATATACAAAATTGCATATATACTAGACAACTTATACATGTCAATAAACTTAAATTAAACCAATAATCAAGTACTAATCTAACTACTAACCCAACTTAAAACTATATAGCTTAAGTTAAAAGACCAAAAAACCCATATAACTTATACATAACATATATCAACAACCCCTTAAGTTGGAATTAATAGAGGAACATCCCCTAAGCCCAACTTGAATAGAAAAATAAAGAAAACTAGAACTGTCAACACCTTGGTGAATAAATCATCAAGTTGATGGTTGCTAGAAATATGCATGGGAGCAATAAAGCCATACTTAAATTAATCACAAACTACATGAAAATTAATATCAAAGTGTTTGGTTTTTTCATGAAAGACTGGATTAGTAGTGATATATAACGCAGCTTGATTATCACACCAAAAAGGAATACAAGTATAAAGAGAAATATGAAAATCTTTAAGCTAATATGATAACCATAATAATTCACAGACTGTAAGGACTATACTACTGTATTCAGCCTCAACTGAAGGGCGAGAAACTATAAGTTGCTTCTTGATTTTCCAAGAAATTAAAGCAGAACTAAGAAATACACAAAAACTCGTAAAAGATCTCTAGAAATCAGTATATACAGCCCACTCTACATCTAAAAAGCTTGAACATGAAAATCATTAGAAACTAGAAAGAATAAGCCTTCTGAAGGATAGCCTTTGAGATACCAAAGAAAGTGCATAGTAACCTTCAAATGATGTTTAACATGGATATTGCAAAAATTGAATCAATTGTTGGACAATATGTGAAATGTTAGGTTTAGTAAAACCTAAACACAATAACCTATCATTAAATGCTGGTAAGGCCTTGATTCAGAATGGACAACACTGCCATCAATCGTAAGAAGAATACCCTAAAGTAGTGGAGTTTGGGAAAACTTAGCAGTCAATAGACCTATATCTATGAGGACATCTAAAACATATTGTCTTTGATTCACAATAGTACCATGTGCAAATCCAACAATTTTTTAATCAAGAAAATATTTTTCATAAATCAAATCTTTAATAGTGAACTTGGAATGTAAAAATTGTTTAACAGCAAAAATTTTAGCTTCTGAAGGATTAGTAAGTATCACATCATTAACATAAGCAATCAAGGATATAAATGAATCACCAATATGCTTAATGAAAAGGTAGTGATCATTTTTTGATTGATGAAATCCAAATGATTGCAGTTGAGTGGTATTAAACCAAGGAGGTTCCAATCATGTGTTTTAATGATGAAAAAGCATTATTCTTACTAATGCTTAAGTTTTTTATACATTTATAAGATAGGTTAATATTTAAAGTGTAAGAATATTTTTGTGAAGTTTAAGGTAGAAGAGTTCAAGTATTGGATGATCAAGAATGGATAATGATTGAAGATCAAGTGATGATCAAGAGTGAAGATTAAAAGAATGAAGATCAAAGTTTGAATAGGTTTAGGAAAAGAGCTTAAAATGTAAGTTTCCTAAACTTGATCTTAATCAATGCTTGAAAAGAGCTCTCACATTTGCACGACACATTTGCATATAGGCATACAAGAGTTGAATTATGGTTTTAGTGATCAATTAAATTTGATTATGATATTTTCCATATTAGAAATTGAATGAGAATTGCATATATGCTAAATGTTGCATAACTAACTTGAAATATGTTTAAATAATTTAATATATATTTGTTGCCATGTTTCGGTGAATTGAAATATTGTTTGATTGTTGATCATATGTGTTTGAATTTGTTTGTGTAATAAGTGTGTTGTGAATTAGGGTTTATGAAAGGTTTGAAAAAGTTTTAAAATTTTTTAAGAATGAAAAGTTTCATAATTCAGGAATTTCTTATATTTTCAATGAATTGAATTGTTTTGATAATTCAAATAGCCTTGAATTATGTTTTAAAACTTGTTTAAATTTTTTATTAATATTAGGAAAAAGGTTTGGATCTTATAGGTTCATGTTTTGTGTTTTTCTGGAGGCAAAACGACGAGTCACAAGGAGTTAAACAATGGGTCACAAGGGTGTCATTTTACCCTTGTTTCCAATGACTTCAACAGCGGGTTGCTCATCCTTCAACAACAGCGTTGAAGGCTCCAGGGGATGCTGTTTTAGTCCCTGCCTCTAACAGCTAGTTTTTCTTTTTAGATTTTAACTGATTTTTGTCTCCAAAATAGCTAGTTCTTCTGTTGAATGACTCTAAACCTCTCCAAACTCTAAAAATATTATTCCTCAATTGTTTTATCAAGTTTAGAACCCTTGAAATACAAATTACAAAATCAATCATTCAAACATTCAAAGCTTTCTTCACTCTTTGTACAATTTTCATTCAACCTCGATTTTCTTATTTTATTTTGTTTCTAGTGCCATAAACTACTTATCTTCAATTTTTTTAGACATAGATTAAGTTCATTCAACTTTCTTTTGAATTTTTAGGCGATTAACTCGTTTGTTTCAATCATTCAAACATATACTCACCAAAACTTTCTCTATTTTGATTCACCTTTTGTGTTCTTCGATTTTTAACTTGAAATCTATTTCTATTGCTTCAAAATTATTATACACAATTTTTTAAAGTCTCAAGAGTATAACAAAGCTTTTACTTTGAATTTTAAAAACTCATAACGTTTGTTTGAGATAAAAAAAAATATAGCTTATTCAAATTTGTCAAGTTTTTTATGCAATTCCTTATTCAATTCAATTTGGTATTTAAATTTGTTTTTGGTGATACAAATTTGATGTTTTCAGTTTGCTTAAGGTCTTAGGAGGTTTTTAGTATTTTTTTTTATTTTTAAGCCATCATGTTGTGTGTTTTAACTTAATTTTGCATGTTACCTCAAAACTGTCCAGGTTTGACGTTTTCTGCTTTGGTCTTGTTTTAATCTATTTATTTGATGTAAAATTGTGTTTGTTGTTACGATTTATTGTTAACTGATCAATTGAGGTTCTAATAGGTTTATTGCAATTTTTTTACATCATTGTATCAGTTAAAATTGTTTATTTATAGGCTGGAACATTAAATACTTTATATCTTGACAATTTGTGATTATATTGTCTAATTCAACTTGTTTAATGCTATAATCACGTTTTAGTTACTTTTATTGGATTTTTTATGACCTGTTAAGCTGTAGGGAGGCTTGTCGTATTATTTAGTTTCCTATAGATATTTCAAAATTGATTTTATTGCATGAGCTTTAGTGAAATACCATAAAAGGTGTGATTTGGTGACTTTATTGGGGAATTTAATTTGTATTGATTAGTTGTTGAGTTAAAGGCTACTCTCTGCCATTAAAAAGATTGTTAATAGGTTACTCTTGGTATATAGAAAAAAATATTTGAATTGCATTGATAATTGAATGTGAATTATATTAATATATGCTATATATAAGCATTAAAGAAAACATAAGGCATAAGCATTACATTAATTACATTTGAGCCCTTATCTTACTTTGATTTTGATCAAGTTTTTTTATTATCTATATAAGCTTTAGTTGAGGCTTTGGTAGCCTAAGTTTGTGGTTTAATTTGTAGCTTAAATATTGAAAAATTTGGGTATGTTGAAAGAGTTACCCTTCACCCATTGGAAAGTAAGATTTGTGGATTCCTCTTGACCCTTAGAATTCAAGATTGTTATATAAATTTCTTTTAACCTTAGAACAAGATTGGATTGGGTTATTCTTCAACTTAAAGTAAGATTGTAGAGGTTCCTCTTAGCATTAAAATTCAAGATTATTGTATAGGTTCGTCTTGATCTTAAAATTCAGGATTATGGTATAGGTTCCTTTTGGCCTAAGAATCAAGATTGATGTAAAGGTTCTTCTTGACCTTGTAAACAAGATTGTTGTAAGGGTTACTCTTCGCTCATTTAAAGTAAGATTAGTTTATTAGTAAATTTCCAACAAATAGTTAGAGAGAGGACGTAGTCTATCTTTAAATAGGCGAACCTCTATAAATCTTAGTGTTTATCTCTTCCCTTATCTCTTTATATTTATGCATCTGTATTTTCTTTATTATTAATTGAATTTGTTTAATATTGGCATAAAGTTTGGCATATCATTTAGGTTGAATTTTTTAGAGAATTATTTTAATTGAAGTTGGCCTAAGGAGTTTAAATTGTTTTAATTTGTAAATAAATTTTTTAAACACTCAATTCACCCTCCTCTTGAGTGCATAGGGCATACAAGTGGTAAATTTCAAATTCTACTAACAAGATGACTATTTAAGGCCATACAAAGACCTCTTAAGCCAAAAACCTTGACCAACAACAGCTGCAGAATATCCTTCCAAAGGAAGCATGCAAACATCTTCATTTAAGTAACCATGTAAAAAATCATTATTAATAACAATTTAATGAATAAGCTAGGAGTAAGAAGGAGCAATTGTCAGAAAAACTCTAACAGTCACTGCCTTGGCCACAGGAGGAAAAATCTCAGTATAATCTACCCCTTCAAGTTGGTTATAGCCCTTGGCTACTATCCTAGCTTTATATCTGTCAATACTCCCATCAAGTTGCAATTTAAGTTTATAAATCCATTTAGACCCAATAGCCTTCTTACCCAGAGGCAGCACAGTTAATTCATATGTATCATTCTTCTTTAAAGCAGCTAACTCCTACTTCATAGCTTGAATGTACTCATTATTTAATAATGCTTGATGATAGGATGTAGGTTCTTGAATAGTTGACAAGTTATCTAAAAAAAGAAATGTGTGCAGGATAGAAAACAGTAATGGAATGAGTAAAGGTAAAGGAAACAGCAAAATCAAAATCTAAAGGAGAAAGAACATAAGTACAAAAAAATTATTTAACCTAGCAAGTTTCAAAGTAATATGAGTAGAATGTCTTAATTGTGAAGTAGGAATAGGAACGGGAGAAAGAGAAGAATCAAAACATTAGAAGCTAGTAAGTTAGGGTGGAGCATAATCAGAAACATAATTTGAAATAGGAAGGGGCAAGGAGTGACGAGAATTTAAAGCCTGGGAAAATTTGTAAAGAAAGTGATGTTCATGGAACACAACATCCTTATAAAACAAAATAGAGTAAGAATCAAGATCAAAAAAATTAAAATCCTTTTGTCCTTGAGTATAACCAGTAAAGACACACTAATGAACCCTTGGGGCAAACTTATCCTTATGTGGAATAACATTGGTTACAAAATATAAACAACCAAATGTTTTGAACATATCATACGAAATAAGACACCCATATAAAACCTCATAAGGGGATTTCTAGTGTAAAACTGGTATAGGTAGCCTATTAATAATATGAGTAGTAGTCAAGATAGAATCCCCCTAAAAAATCCTTAGTAAAAATGCCTGGATTATCAAGGTTCTAGCTACTTGTAAGATGCGCTTATGCTTGCGTTCAACTACCCCGTTTTATTATAGAGTATGGATGCAAAACCTTTGATGAATTATACCAAGATCCTTAAAATAATTTTGACAAGTAGCTCTCAAGAATTTTGATCCATTATCAGAATGAACTATTTTAATTATAGTTTGAAACTGATTATGAATCATCTTGCGAAAAACTAAAGGTTTTAGATTTGTGGTTTATTAAGATGGTCTAAGTAGACCTAATAAAATCATCAACAACAATAAATATATAATGCCCCCCTAAAACAAAGTGTTACCTATAAGGTCCCCAAATATCCAAATTAACAATCTAAAAAATACAATTGGTTTAAATGTTACTATATGTAAAAAGGTAAAGTTGTTGTTTGGTAAAAGGACATATTGCAGAAACTAAATTATCAACAGCAACTTTATTTATGATCAAAGAAATGTGTTTCAGTATATGAAAATAAGAATGACCTAAACATTTGATGCCAAATATGAACATCAGAAACATTGTTAACATGTATTGAAGAAATAAATGGACAAGAACAATGATTGGATAACAACAAAATTTGTATAATAGTGTTGGTTAAAAAAGAATCTATGTCCAAAATATACATTTTGCTCACTAATTCGCCTATTCCTGATACTTATTTAGTCTTCAGGTCTTACAAGGTACATTGAGAAGGAAATTTTTTTTATTTAACCTTTGTAGTATTGCATAACTTACTAACAAAAAGTAAGTTGAACTTAAAACTAGAAATATGTAAGACATCAGTTAAAACTAAATTGTCTCAAAGTTGAACATCACCTACATGATTTACAAACTTAACTATCCCGTCAGGAAAATATAATGGTATATGACTAGAAGGTTTGAAAGGTTTGAACAATAGAGAAAATCTAGCACACATATGATTAAATGCATCTGTGTTAACTATCCATGAATCATATCCTATTAAATCAAAATAAGATAAAGCATAGTTAATATTGATTCTTGCAAAATCATCCAAATGAGCAAAGTTAACCTTTACTGGATCTAAAGATCCCGAGCCTTTCATCAACTTTATGACCTCTACCTTCACCAATTCAGAAATCAGTGTGGTATGGTCCTTCAAATCTTCTACCTTGGATTCAATAGTATTAGCCACAAAGGTTTTGTTAACAGCCGAGTCTTTCTTCTTCTTTTTAGACAAGGTCTTTTACCAATCTAGAAAACCATGGAGCTTAAAACAACTCTCCCTGACATGACCATTCTTGTCACAATAATTACAGTGTAGAAGCTTCTTATCAACCACTCGTTTTCTCCTATTTCCAATTTTACCACCATAGGTATCCTTATTCGTATCCAGAGTTCTAATCAAGTGAGCACTATTTTCAGTGGAGTTTGTCAATCTAGTATGCACCTCTCTCTGTTTCTCTACTTGTAATATCATAGAGTAAGCACGATTAACATTAAGTAAGGGTTCTATTATCAGAATTTGGTTCCAAATATGATTACATCCCTTATTGAGACCCATCAAAAATTGCATAAGCTAATTTAATATCATTAAATTAGCAACAATCTTTGATGAACTATAAGAACAATGTGAAACCGATATTAGACAAAATAGTTCATCCCACAGACACTTAAGCCTAGTAAAAAAAGCAACCACTGGCTGATTATCCTAAGAAATAGAAGTTATCTCCCTCTGTAATTGATAGAGAAGAGGCCTATTACATTCCCTATACCGCTCCTTAAGATCCTAACATAACTCTTTAGCAGAGTTAGAATAGATAAACGCTTTATCAATCTCTGTCAAGATAGATTTTAAAAGCCATGACCTAACCATGCAAGCTACCCACATCCACTAGTCATAATCAGTAGAAGTTGGACTGGGTTTCACATACTGACGATCTATAAACCCTATCTTTACTTTTTCCCTAAGTGCAATTTTAATCGATCGACTCCAAGACAAGAAATTGTTGCTAGATAAGGGTGTAGTGACAAGCACTATACTTGGCTGAATAGAGACTTGCAATAGCAAAGCATCTCCATCACAGTGAGATCTTATACCAAGACCGCTCTCGTTAAATGACTCACTCACTGGGACTTACATTTCACAATAAAACACTAAATCAAGAACGATCCCCCACTAATTTTCTAAAACTCCAAAGAAATTTCACTGATTTCGACTTCAATCGAAGCAAAACGATGCAAACAAAAAATGAATCATTAATGTCTTTAATACTATGAGAAGAGTTGAGACAAATAAAAGACATGAACTATTTTATTATTTAAAACTTTAAAAAATATACAAAATTGCTTTATATACTAGTCAACTTATACAGATCAATAAACTGAAATTAAACCAATAATTAAGCATTAATCTAACTACTAACCCAACTTAAGAATTATACAGCATAGGTTAAAAGACTAAAAAACCTATACAACTTATACCAAACATATATCAACAGTACCATTTATCCATGTCCTTTATCTCTCAACTAATATAAAGAGAAGAGAGTTTCATTTTCTGGTTAGACTTAATTTTATAAACTATGCAATGTAAGATTCATTATAATTGGATAATAATTAAATTTTTTTGCTTTTCATAAATACATATATGCAATAGTCAAAAAGTTTTTTTTTTCTTTTTCAATATGTTTAGTTATTTATAACATATATTTACACACAGTACATACTAAAGTAAGTAAAATATTTTATATATTTTTTAGTTTTGTCATTTAGGATTTAGTTTAAAATTATGTACTATAAAAAAATTTAGTTTTCCTTTTCTAGGAATAGGTTGATTAGATGGAAAATAAGACTTTTTAAATGTAAAATATCATTTTTTTTCTATAACAAATAATATAATTATAATAAAATGTATGAATCAACCCTTAAATTTTCATGAAAATTTAAATAAATGGGTTTTATAGATTAACCCTTAAAGTTAACATTAGTTTATGAAACCATTCTTATTTATATGAAAATTCATTAATGTATACTATAAACTTTTCATACAATATGAATTATCATATAGTATGAATTAACTCATCCTTTTCATATATTAATTATTATATGATTAATAAATTTTACTTGTAAGGATTTTTTTATAAACAAGTGTTAACGTAAATATTAAAATTTAAGAACTTATTTAAATTTTTACAAAACTTTTAAGGTTTATTCATACCTACAGCTTATATAGTTTTAATAACCATAAATTTTGATATTTTTTTACCTTTAAAATTTTGTGCAAATTTTTTTACAAAAATAATAGTCACACAAGTGATTAACCTTTTATGATTTTTTCAGTTAAGTAATAAATCTTTACAATTTTTCAATTGAATAATCAACCTTTTAAAAAAATTCTAATTAAGATAAAAACGTTAATTCTGTTAAGTTAATATTGACGTTGCAAACGAAATTTACCACGTCAATGTCCGCATGACAAAAGTGTCATGTCAATATCCACGTGTACACTCTTTACCTTTAAACTTTTTCAATTTAATGAGCAATTTTTTTAAAAAATTTCCATTCGATGAGAAACTTTTTGACAAATTTTCAATTTACTAATTAACCTTCTAAATTTCATTTAATCCATGTTAAAATAAAAATTTTTCTTATAAAAATAAAAAGTGATTAATATATCAATATTTTATTAAAAAGTATTGTATAACGACTTCTAAGTTTAATTAACAAATATATAACTTATCCTTTCAAAAGATTAAAAACTACGTTATTGAAATAGAATAATTTTATATTATATTTTAAATTATAAATAATTTTACAATTATATTTTTAATTATATTTTCAATATAATAATTTTCAATTATTAAAAAAGTTACAATTGAATATTTTCAACTACAAATATTTTTTGAATTATATTAAAATTACTTAATTATATTTTAAATTTTAAATTTTAAAATATATTTAAAAATTTTTGCAGTTTAATATTTATAATATTGAAATATATTTTTGAATAACTTCAATTTAAATTATATTTTCATTTATTGTTAAAATATATATTTGAATAATTGAAAGTTATTTATTGAAAATATATTTTAAAAAATTTTAAATTTCAAATTTGAAAATAGATTAAAGAATTATTTTACAATTTGAAATTATTAAAAAATATTTTTCAATTAAGATATTCAAATTTAAAATTTAGAATTTGTAATTTTAAATTTTAAATTTTATGAACTTATTATATTTACCATAACAATTATTTAAATTTTCGCAATTATACAAAAAAAAATCTCTACATTTAATTATATATATATATATATCATAATTTAGGCATAGTTAAAATATAAATTTAATTACAACTATATGTAGTACAAAAACTATGCAT
>JAOXYD010057328.1:0-13102 GCA_028565735.1 Pinacopodium congolense
TTGATCGGTGTATCTATATGAAGGTCAGTGGGAGCAAGTTCATTATATTAGTCCTATATGTTGACGACATTCTTCTTACTGCTAATAATATGACTTTATTACATGATGTAAAGAATTTTCTCTCTAATAATTTCGAAATGAAAGATATAGGTAAGGCATTATATGTGATAGGAATAGAAATATTTTGTGATAGATCATAAGGATTGTTAGAATTATCTCAGAAAGGATATGTCGAGAAAGTATTAAAGAGATTTAAAATTAAAAAGTGCTTTGTAGGGATAGTTCCAATTTAGAAAGAGGACAAAATTTAGTCAAATACGATGTCCAATAAATGATTTGGAACCTAAAGAAATGGAATATGTTCTTTATGCGTCAATAGTTGGGAGCTTAATATATGCTTAGACATGCACTCGGCTAGATATCAATTTTGCTGTTAGAATGTTGGACCAATAATCTTGGCATGGACCACTAGAAAGCTGCAAAAAAAGTCCTTAGATATTAATAAGGTACCAAGGATTATATCCCCATATACAGAAAGTCAACCTATCTAGAAGTGACAAGGTACTCGGATTCAGACCATACCGATTGTATAGACTCAAGAAAATCTACATTCAGTTATATGTTCTTGTTAGCTGGAGGAGCAGTTTTATAGAAAAGTGGAAAGCAGTCCATCATTACTAATTCCATTATGAAAACTGAATTTGGAGCATGCTTTGATGCCACGATTCATGAATTGTGGTTGCGGAACTTTATCTTAGGTCTTGGCATGGTCAACAATATAGCCAGACCACTAAGAATTTATTGTGACAACTCTGCAACTATTTTATTCTCTAAAAACTATAAGTACTTAAATGGTGCAAAACGATTGGATTTGAAGTACTTGTCTATAAAAGAAGAAGTATAAAAACGTAAAGTATCAATTGAGCATATTGGTATTGATTTGATGATAGCAGATCCGTTAATTAAAGAGTTGCCGCCCAAGACACTTTTTGGTCATGTTGAACGGATGGCTATTATAGATAAGTCCATGTTAGCATAATGTACATGTATATATACATATGATTGTCTTGCTCGAATTGTTATGACACTTATAAATTCAATTATAGTAATGCTTTTGCTCATTTATTTGTTAGCCATATTATGATGTATACAAGTATTATTTTTGTGCGATAATAATTACTGATACATAAAGTTTTATGAGTTGAGTTTATTTGTGATACATGAAAGGAATCATGTTGTTAAATAATTTATGACTGCCATGATCCGATCATCTTAATTTAATTAAGGAAGACTTGATAGATTCAATGTAACAATGTGCACTTACAGTTTTATTATTGAATCACCAAGTCGTGACATAGGCTAAGTGGTAGTTTGTTAGATTTATTAATAAGTGGCTCATGTACTTTAAAAGTTTTGAGTCTATATAAAAAAAAGGAACCCAAGATGATGGCTATTGGGCATTTAAGACATTGGACTGAAATGGGTCCATTCTCCTTCTAATATGACTTTCGGCAATTTGTGAATTACAATTCTTTACAAACACTGTGCAATCTCTGACCATTAAGAGATAAAAAAAGATAAAAGGCAGAAGGGAATAAACATTCAATTCAGAAGAATTTCAAACATCATGGATTTAGATTTGATTTACAATGTTATAATCGATCTTGATAAATGTTTTCAGTGAGAAGCTTAACTAGATTCCTTTGCTGACGTTATGTAAATATCTTGATAATTGAAATTTTCTAGTCCTTGGGCGGAACTATTTTAAAGCCTTTCAATAGCTACTTTGTTTCCATCTTTTAACATGCCTTTCAAAGCCATTTATATAGATGTTGAAATCCAACGTTACAATTTCTTCCAGTAGCTATAATTGTTGCTCTCAGGATTTCTTTTAGAAGATTTTCTCATTTAAAATCATACCCTATACACAGGTCAAAAAACCCCCTCACCATCTTTGTGACCACTCTAGAAGTTGTCGATAACATTAACAATAGTTGGGAAATCAAAAGTGGAAGATCTAAATATTTTCCATTGCTTTTATTGGTCAAATATATTTTTTACATCACAACCATGCTTGCTGCTTATCAAAATTCCCATCAATCAAATTCCTCATTTAATTTATCTAAACTAGCTCTTTAATGTTCATATTGAAGTTCTACAGTTCATTTTGTTTCAACCATCTTGGCATAACCACACCAGTGTATGGATGAGAACTTGCAGTATAATACTTTTATAATTCAAGAATCCTCCGGCTACTTTATGTTTCCAGAGTGTGTTGGTTTATGGCCTTAATTGGTTAGTTTTGGTTTTATTATATAATTAATAAGAGACTTATTTAATTATAAAATTTTTAAATTAATTGATATGCAACATAAAGTTTATTGGATAAAATATGCTTAACAAATACAATTATAATGATATCATAATTATAAGGTTCATATTACAATTAAATATTGTCTCTAAATTGTTTCTAATTATTATTCGATTAATACTAGATATTAATGAAGTGGAAATATTAGTACATGTTATATTTTTTCCTTTATGAAAGAAGTAGTAAAGTCATGACATAGACATATATAAGGAGCCATCTAATGAAAGAATAGCAATTGTAGTACATACAAGAAGAAAATTTAGCAATATATTCAATTATGCTACTGCATACTTTAGATTATATAAAAAAGTAATTATGAAAATACATGAAATAGGAACTCTAAGAAAATTTAACAATATATTCAATTATGTTACTTCATACTTTAGAGTATATAACAAAGTAATTATGAAATACATGAAATAGGAACTCTTTACCTAACACTCTTAAGATGTCACTATTATGAAACTAATGATAATTGATCTGAAAAATAGGGTTGAGAGGTGTTAGATCTCACTGTATAAGATCACATAAGCTAATGATATGGTCAAACACAATATTATTTTTATATTATAATATATGCATATACATAATGCATGTCAAATCACATCTAATACACAAATAATCATAGAGAATGACTGCTTATAGGGTCCTAGTCTCTAAAAACAAACCTCAAAAGACTAAACTTAGAATTGTTATGGGGAGCAAATCATCACTAATGGCTCAACCATACACATATACTTTTAATAGTCATAAGCTCTCTTAATCTAAAAGGGCTACAGGGAGTTACGTATCACTAACAGTCTAATCCTTATGCAATAAGGAAAATAAAAATCACATTGATGACACATAAAATAAGGACCTAATCGAGAGTCAAACACCAACTATGATTTGAATGTATCATGTCTCAATATCATAAAATATAACAACATTGTTCATAATCAGACTAATGCATATCTAGTCTTGATACATATCTAGCAGCTCGTATGTCCTACATATTTCCCCTTCTCCACAATCAACATCCAACATATCATGCATATATAAACCAACATATCAATCTTATAATTCCATAGAACAAGTACATAATCATAAGGAACTAAATATAGATACCTGCAGTATGCCTTATGTACCAAACCCATATGTATACGCTCATATATCTCAATAATAAATATATAGATATTATGATAATAATTAAGAAATTTCACACACACACACACACACACACACACACACACACACACACACAATAGGTGTATTATATATATATATATATGAGTATTTACAAACACACACACACACATATAATAGGTGTATTATATATATATAAGTATTTTACCTTACCTACATGCATATAAATATGGGCATACATCCTAGACTAAGATATCATTGTCCATACCATCATTGGATCAAGTTTAAAGGCTAGTAATACTTTTTGTCCTAGTGCATAAGTATGGACTTACTTGATTGACATATTACTTTATCCAAACATTATGATGTACATCTCGCTTCTGATGTACTTAAAAAATAAGGACAAGAATCATCCCAATCAATGTCAACTATGTGTTATTACGCTTAATTAACAACTTAGAATTTATAAGGTTTATTAAGGTTGTCCAATTATAAAGATAGTTTATTATCTTCATTCTTACCTAAACATTCTAGGATTTTTAATTTGAAAACCTTTAGGAATTTCATTATGGTTCTTCAGGGAAAATGCTCTAAATGATTTATAGAAATTTTTAAATTTTTTAAAAATTCATCAGAAAGGTTACTTAAATAGTAACTCTTGTGACTGAGATATTCCTCTAGTGATTGGAAACATTTTCAACATTAGAACTTAATGAATTTTATACCAATTAAATGTTTTTGATAATTATAACAACTTTCATAACTATAAGAATTGACAGATTTGGACAAATTTAATAACTCTTTTTTCATTGATTAGTGGTAGTCCAAGCAGTGACTTGTGATGAGACCTTGGGCTTTAGCTATCCTAAGATCAAATCAAGTCTAATGGTGGTAATGGTTGTTACTGCTAATGTCCACTAGAGGCAACAAATTGAAGGTTGATGATTTTTGTAGGTTTTTCTCCTCGAATTTTGTGATAATTGTTACGTTTTCATATGATAAATTTAATGGTGGTAGTTTTTGTTATCGGTAATGGCCACTAGAGGCAAAAAATTTAAGATTGATGATTTTTGTAGGTTTTTCTCCTTGAAATTTTTGATAATTGTTACATTTTCATATGATAAATTTTGTATAATTATGACGAGTTTGATGTGATGAGTTAATTAGTATAGGTGTTTGGTCAATTATAGTCACTGGTAGTAAAGAATGAAGGAAGAAAATGAAGATGTAAATAGTAAATTTTTGGGGTTAAAATGAAAAATTATGAAAGATAAGAAAATGGAACATATATATATATATATCTCGGTGGGGATTATGATCTCCCCCTTCAAAAAACTTCATCCTTTAATTTTTACAATATAACTCTATTGGAGAAACATGTATCGATAGGTTTTTTTTTCAGATTTCCTGCTTTGTTTCCCAAGAACTGTCCTTAATGTTACCATTCTTCCATAAAACCTTGACCATCGAAATTTGTTTTGATCCTAATTGATGAACCTAAAAATCTAAAATAGTTACTTACTCCTCTTCGTAGGTCAAGTCTTCATTGACCCCCATGTTTTACGGATGGAGTATATGAGAAGGATTGGAATGTATTTGGGAAGTATGGAAATATGGAATACTAAGTGGACTTGTGACATATCTGGGGGTAACTCCAATCAACATGCCATATTTCTAACTCTCTTAATATCTTATAATGTCCAATATACTTTGGAGATAACTTCTATCTTTTTTTCTTTTTTGAACCTCATTATTGAAGATAACTCTCTATTTTATTGAAGATGCCTTTAGGAAGATAGAATCTCTAATTTGGAATTCCAGTTCCTTATGCTTCAAATCCATATAGCTCTTCTATCTTTTAAATGTTATCTCTAGTCTTTATCTAATTATTAGAATCTTCTCTAATGTGATCTTGATTTGCTCTCGACCCACCAACTACTTTTCTGCTTACCTCTTCCCAACATATAGGTGATCTACATTTTTGCGCATACAATGCCTTATAAGGTGTTAGCTTGATGCTATAATGGTAGCTATTATTGTAAGCAAATTCAATCAAAGGCAAGTGAAAATCACACTTATCACCAAAGTATATCATACACTTCCTTAACATATCTTTTAGAGTAAGAATCGTTCTCTCAGATTGCCTATTAGTATAAAGATGGAATGTCATGTTAAATTCTAGTCTAATGCCCAATACCTCCTATACTTTTCTTCAAAATAGAGATGTGAATTGCGATCCTTGGTTAAAAACTATCGATACAGGCACTTAAATACTGTGTAGGTAGTTTTCATTTGGAAAAAGTGGGATGATTTTTTCAACTGATCTATGATTACCCAGATTAAATCATATCAGTTCCTTGTATAGGATAGATAGACCACAAATAAATTATGGTCCCTTTATTTTCACTCAAATATTAGTAGTGGTTATAGCTTACCTAAAGATCTCTATGGCTCAACTTTTACGTATTGATATATTAAACACCTAGAGACATGCCTACTTACATCTTTCTTCATACTGTCCTACCAATACACGTCTTTGATATTATGGAACATTTTGGTAGAACCCAAGTGTACATTATAATACGCTTCCTTTAAGATTTCTTCCTTTTATTTTTATACATTTGGAATAAACAATCTCCCTTTCATACATAAGATGTCTTATTCGTTGATCTCAAAATTTGTGTGGCATCCTTTTTGAAATTCATATATAAGCTTTTGTAACTTTGGATCTTAGCCTTAAGCTACCTTGATCTTGTCTAGAATTATTGATAGTACTCTAATAGTATCCAATAATAGCCTTAAATCAAAAATATGGAATTGAGCACCTTGATATATTAGATCACATAACTCCTTTGTTAAGGCTCTCTTTTATATTATGACATGCATTAAAATACCTTAGAGGTTCCTACTTAGTATATTTCCTAGGATACTTGCCTCTCCAGGGCAATATTAACTTGTGTAATCATATTCTTAGTAGTTCAATCCACCTTCTTTACCTTAGATTTAAATAGTTCAGCTAGAATATAACTTTATAGAATTCTATGATTTGTGTAAATCTCACATGCCTTAGTATATAAATAGTATCTCTAAATCTTTAAAGACAAGATCACTTCTACCATCTCTAAATCATTAGTAGCGGAATTTTGCTTATGCCTTTTCAATTGCCTAGAAGCATAAGTAATCACCCAACCATTTTGCATCAACATATATCTTAGGCTAATTTTCAAAGCCTTATAGTATAATTGACATCCTCTTCCTTTAATTAATAAATTTAGTATTGGTGTTGTAGTAAAACACTCATTTAGTTTTTAAAAACTCTCCTCACATTTGTAAGACCAATTGAATTTGACATGTTTTTAAATTAAATGATTCAACAAGGTTACTATTGTAGAAATTTCTTGGACAAATCTTTGATAATATCCTACTATTCCTAGAAAACCTTATACTTTTATTTTCATTTGTGGTCTTTCCAATTCATTACAACTTCCACATTCTTTAGGTTCACTTGTATTCTACCTTGACATACCATATGCCCTAACAACTTACCATACAATTGATGTTCTTAGAAATTTCTATAGTACCAACCTTAAATGATGGTTATGCTACTTTTAGAATCATGAATATACAAGAATTTCATTGATGAATATGATCACGAACCTATTTAGGAATGACTTGAATAACTTATTTATTTAATCTATAAAGGTTGCTAACTATTAGCTAGGTTAAAGGACAATTAAGAATTCATACTAGTCATATCGAGTCCTGAAAGTAATATTGGGTTGTTCTACTCCTTTGATCCTTAGTTGTCGAATTCAAATCTTAGGTCAATATTAGAAAAATATCTAACAACCTAAAATTGGTCAAACAGATTGCTAATTCAAGGTTATAGGTACTTGTTATAGATAGTCATCATATTCAACCACTGGTAATGAACACATAACCAACAAGTACTATCTTTCATCTTTACGAATTATACTGATGCACCTCATATTGATGTTTTTGGCCTAATAACACACTTATCTAGTAAATCCTATAGCATTTATTTTAATTCTTTTAATTTTGCAGGTGAAATTCTATAAAGAAGTATGGAGATTGGATTTGTATTAGTATTAGATCAAGGCAAAATTCGATTGACCTTTTTAGAGACAATGTTAATAACTCCTCAAAGAATACATCTTAAGGGGTAAAGGTGAGCACCCTAACATAGCCATGACCTATTTGTTGAGAGACGAAGGACTATCCTTGACTACACTCTCCAAATGTACCTCTTGAATGTCTCTCTCCACAACTTCAGTCGCACTAACCAATAAACTATGACCCCCTATGGTGTTGCTAAAATGATAGATATGTCATATTTGAAGAGGAATGCTATTATTCTATTACTAAACAATCTCATATTAGATGCATGTATTGACCATATTTGTAGTAAGCCCTTAACAGTATCTAACATGAGCCTAAGTGTACCCTACTACACTGTTGATAAGTAGATGATGTCGTTACTACAACCTAAACTCCACTTGCTACTGCTATTGCCTTCTTCGAGTCTAAACCTAAATCCTCCTAGATGTATTCAGTTAACTTTTTCCTTATTATGCATATGAACAACCTTTTATCAAGAACTCTCGCTTTGACTGTACCTTGACAAAAACATTAACTGCTACTACTATTGTTGATGAGAGCTATGAGGTCCTATCAAAATTTTTAGAGACTATTGTTAGTGATGGAGCTAACTATTGTTATTATTGTTACAACATCATCATCAGTTATATCATCGTCATTAAGTCTCAAAACATATCATTATTGGTTTCTATCCTACCAAAAACACTTGCATGTCTAATGCAAGTGCCTTGAGAACTTCTTGTGACACCTCTGGCTCCTCTGCAAGTGTCTCTCAGGTCCTGGCCATTCTGCATCTATTGCTCCTCCCAATTGACATTGTGGGGGTAAGTGCCTCATCCTATACTATCGCCTCGTCTAGGGCCTCTTAGTCAAGTTGAGTGAGAAATTATTCTTATCCAATCATGTTAAAAAGAGAGCAAAGAAAAAGTCAGTATCACCAATTTAAATAGATGAATATTTTAAGTCTGAGAGCTATTTTAAAGGTGGATTAAATTCCTATTTATCCAAAATAATGAATAAAATAACACTCTAAGACTTAAATCGAGTAACTTAAACTCTAATATCAATTCTATCATAAAACAAAATGGGCATGTGATTGACATATGACATTTGACAACTAAGATCCTTAGACAGCATGTAAACCTGATAAGTAACGAAAAATGGGTATATATAAAAACCTAAACAAAATCATAATATAGGCACATATAAGGAGTCAGCCAATAATTGTACAATAATCATAGTATATGCTAGAAGAAAAATTGACAATGCAATCATTCATATTACTACAGAATTTAGAGTATAAATATGAACAAAGTAATTATGAAAATATATGGAACATGAACTCTACAGTAAAAAAACTCCTTAAAAGTGACTGCTATTAAGTCGGTGGTTGTTAACTTGAAAAATAGGATTGAAAGGTGTCAGGCCTTACTAAGTTAACTCATATCAACCAACAATACATAATGACCTGCTTACACACAATCATACATTAATACTACAATATAATTATATGCATGATACATGTCAGATCACATCCAATACATAAATAATTGTAGAGAAGTAGCAACTTTAGGATCCTAATCTCTAAGGATAATTCTCAAAATACTAAACCTTAAAAATTTTAGATGAGCAAAGCATCAACAATAACCTATCCTTACATTTATACTCATACTAGTCATAAAGTTATCTTAGTCCAATGGGGCTAGAAGTAGTTAAGTATCACAAATTGTTATGTCCTCACTCAATACATCCAAAAACATTATCACATTGATAATATATATATATATATATATGTAAAGGACCTAACTGAGAGCCAAATATTAATCAGGATCGGTCCATGTCATATCTCATTATTAGGAAATATAATAGCATCTCTTATAATCATAACATTACATATCTATTCCTGATGTATACTTTTCAAGTGGTGTGCTCTACAGATTTGTTCTCCTTCATAATCACTACCTTATACATCACGTACATAATTTAGCATAATTGTCATATGATTCCATATAAGAAGCACATAATCATTCAATGATTAACATAAATGCATGTAGTATGCCACTAGGTACCTAAACCTAGATGTACCTGCTTAAATATCTCGATAATATGGACATAGGTATCATCGTAAAGATTATGAAATTTCACACACACACACACACACACAAAATATATATGTACTTATATATAAAAATATTACACGATACCAATACATATTTATAAATAAGGGCAAACATCCTAGACTAACATGTCATTGTATATATTTGCATTGAATCAAGTTCAAACGTTGGCACAAATTCTATATCAATGGATGGATATGGAGTTATGTAATAAACATACTACTTTGTTCCAGCTTTGTGACATGGATCCCACTTTTAATTTAGTTAGAAAATGGGGAAAAGAATAGCAATCAATGTCATTTATATGCTATTATGCTTAATTAAGAACTTAGGGTTCATTAGGTTTCATAGGGTGGTCCAATTATGAAGTTAGGTTACCATCTTTATTCTTACCTAAGCTTTCCATGATTTTTAGTTAACAAACTACTAGGAATTACACTATAGCTCTTAAGAGAAAAATGATCAATATAATTTATAAAATTTCCATAATTTATAAAAATTTTCAATTTTTTTTTAAAAATTTGTCAGAAAATTTTCAGAATAGTAACTTCAATAACTTGAATTTCCCAATTTTAGAACTAATTTTTTTTATATCAATTGAAGGCTTTGATGAGTAGAATAACTTTCATAACTATAAGAAACTTAAATTCTCAACAAATTTGGAAGAAATGAAGAGAAATAGTTTTAGAGCCCTAGCCAACTTTTTTTCAATTGGTGGCAATCAAACCAGTGGCTAGCCATTGGACCATAAGGCTTTTGCTCGTGATGTCGAGGCGAGTCTAGTGGTGATAGTGGTTGCTAGCAACAAACATTAAAGGTGATTGGCCAAAGGTTAGCAATTTTCATCATTTTCCCTCAAATTTTCTACTATTTTTGGTGTTTCCATCGGGCAAAATTGGTAAGACTATTAAGGGTTTGATGAGAAGGGTTGATTGGTTTAAATGTTTGGAAAATTATGGTCATAGGCAGTGAAGAATGAAGGAAAAGGTTGAAGATACGAATAGTACCCCTTTTAGCTTAAAATGATAAAATATGAAAAATAAGAAAAAGAAACATATTTATGCATATAGTTAGGTAGGGAATACTACAATAGCATTGAGCAATTTAATCAAGTTAGACTTGATTGTATACTTTGAAAATTTTGAAGTTCAAATATGAGATATTCAATAAATAATGACCAAAATTAGATATTGGATCCTATTTCTAATTATTTGATATTTAACTAAAATTAATTACAATTTTAATTAAATTTTAATTGAAATTAAAATTATATTTCAATTTAATTATTAGGAGATCTAAAACATATTACAAATAATCTTTAAGGAGATAGCACTTTTAATTTACCTTACCTACACTACTTGTAAAGCTCTCTTAATCTAGTTGCATGGATATTATTAGAAGTTAAAGGATTATAGAGTCTAAATAGTTTTTACATAACTTGTGGAGCTGAGGCGAGTTATAAGGAAAGAGCTAAATTTTTATATTAAGGCATGATTTTATGGTTCATGATTTATTATGTTTATTATTAATCATGTTTTAAATTAAAGTGGTCTTAACTTTCCTAAAATTAAAATAAAAAATTTATTTTTCATTAGTTGTATATATGATGAGATCATGTCCAAATTTCTCAACATATTGTATTTCAAATTATGTATTAAATAAGGGTTTTAAAATAATAACCTTATCCTTGAATTCTCATCCTTCTTAATTGGAGCAGCAAGCATAAGCTTAGTAAGGCAAAAACTACAATAAAAAAATTGACAGAAGTTTTAAAATTGAGGGGTGTCATGATCGTGACAGTGTGAATTTTGGAAACTCGATTTTTAGGGTACAAAACCCTTCTTTTCTCATTTTTTCCTACTTCTTTCTCCTACCCACTCCCTCTTCTCTCTACTTTCTGTCCCCACCTAGCCCACACTTTTCTTTACTCATTTCAAGCCAAGTTTGCTCCAAATCTAGTAAGTTTTATTGATTTCTTTTCAGTTTTGTGCAGTTTCTATAGTTTTTCTACAGTTGTCATCTCCTTCATCACCCTATTCTCCCCATGAACGCATCTTTCTCTCTCTAGGGTATGAGTTTTTATTTTTCATTACTCATTCTCATTTTTATTACGTATTTTTGTAGGTATTTGAATGCCATGCCTCCACGAAAAAAAACCCTTTATCAAAAATCTATTCCACACATTCAAGCCGAAGTAGGAGGTCAGAATGCTCGAGACATTTCTACAGATTATGGCACCCCCTTTCCCATCTTCTCCACGGATTAGGGTGATAGGTACACTCATATCAATGATAGAACTATCCTTGCACCTCGTTATTTTGATTTTGATATGTTGGAAACCATAGGACTGAAAGATAGACTCATAAGGTTGTGTAATAGAGGTAGCTAGGAACAATTTTTTCAAATGGACTACCCAGATTTTCAAGAATTAAACTTTGAATTTTTTACATCTCTACTTTTTGATTATAATCATCCGAATGAAATTTGGTTTAGAATTAGAGGTTAAGATTGTAAGTTAGATGATAAACTATTTAAGAGAATTTTTAGGTTTCCTAAGTGACAAATAGAGGATGCATTTAAAGACTTTTCACCTAACAGCTATTGACATTATTTGATTGAATTACTTGACTTTAATGAGAACAATGCTTCAAATGCCAACTTTCTTCTCCTAAAACATTTGTTACTACATAAATATGCTATTTTCTCAAAGGCTCAAAGTAGCAAATGCTCAGCTAGGGAATTCTTTTTGTTGTTGTGCGTAGATGAAAAGATTAAGTTACGTATGCCCTTCTATTTTATTCAAGCTTTGATGTATTCAGTGACTAAGAGGGGTAATTATTTAGGCCTTTAGTATCTCGTCACTGCCCTAGCACAATATTTCAATATTGATACTACTGATCTAACACCTGTTTCTTGTGAATACTTTAATCTTCCTTACTTGTGACACTCAGGAATACTATGGCACAGTAACATGGAGTTTCAAGATCCTTGGACTCGAACTGCAGTTAAACATAGGTTCTTTGGAATAACTTTGAATCTTAGGGGTGACCCACCTCTGATGATACTTCAAGTGATGATTATGATAATGAGGGATGGAAAATGTGTACAATCTCATTGAAAATTAGAATAGCCAAACGCAGCAGCAATTGGATATAACGAAGGAGCAAATGTGGTTGGTTATGAGGTGCTAGCACTACCTAGAGTAAAAAATTTGTTGAATCAAGGGAGGTTCCAATCTTGGTTTTGATGATAAAAAAACATGCGTAATCTCTAATGGTTTGAGTTTATGATGATAATCTTAAAGATAGGTATGTTTCAAGAAGAATCCATTATGGAAAGCTTGGAGTTTGAAGGTCAAATTTGAAGATAA
>JAOXYD010057349.1:0-13101 GCA_028565735.1 Pinacopodium congolense
GATCATTAAGCTCCAATCTACAAATCAAACATTATAGGGCATCAATTAAACATTTAAACACTGAAATAGGGGTCATATTTCAACAAATTAACCATAAAAATTAGATCAATTTGACCCCTATCAATGATCAATTATAAGTCTAGAATCTCGGATTTATCTTCTACCTAGCTTTTTGTATTTGTTATTTGTTGCTTGTTTGTTCGCTTCTGTGTTGTTAATTGTCTTTAGTGTTTACTTTAATGTTTCCATATCCAGGGTTTTTAGTTTCTTTTTTTTTTCCTTTTTTAGGTAACATTAAAATATCTTTAGCATATCTTAGCTCCGTGTGGGATCAACCCTGACTCACCTTAGCTTCTTAGATAGATGTAGTTAGGTATGTTATAATTTGATAGTTTACGATGAACTAACCATTCTTCCACCCCAGACTGTAGGTGGGGGCGAAAGGATCATACCTCTGTTATTGTCCTTGGAACCCTCCGATTGCATTAATCCACTTTTCATCTTATAAAGAACAACATGCACATGTAGCATAATCAGTCAATGTGCAAATACTACATACCTTATTGGGCCCCTTACCTATCATTGTTTACTACAAAAAATAGGTCAATCTTTTTACTTACTGGTCAAACTTGGAAACGGACACCTCATTCAACTTCTTTGTTGAGGAGGTGGCACTGTTGGGAAAGCCTTATATTGATAATTTGCTAACATTGTTGTTATCAAGTTATTCACATCCTCCAATGTCCTGTCTACCAAAGCTCTACTTCTCAAAGCATCAATCATATTCCTCTCTAAAGGAAGTGAACATTCAGAAAAATATTGACTTAACAGCTGTTCACTTATTTGATGGTATGGACAACTGTTGTAGAGTTTTTTGAAGCGCTCTTAATACTCATGTAGTGATTCCTCTATATCCTACTTGATACCACAGATCTCCTTCCTTATGTTAGTGGCTCTAAAATTAGGGAAGTACTTATACAAGAACATCTGCTGCATCTGCTCCCAAGTGTTGACTAATCCATTAGGAAAGTCATAAAGCCACTCCTTGACTACATCTACGAAGGCAAATGGAAATGCCTTTAGCTTGAGCTGCTCTACTATGACTCTTGTTGCCTTCATACCAGAGCATGCAATGTTAAACTCCTTCAAGAACTTTTTTAGGTCAGTGATGTAGCCTGATCTTAACGAGCTGGTGTCTCGAAAACCTGTAAACATAGGAAATATACAAATTAATCCAAGTTTAATCTCAACCTCTAGTTCATCATTTGTATAATTAATACAAAGAAAATTAGGTTTAAAATGGGAGCTAAAAGTAATGTCCTTTGATGTGACTTTATGGTCCCTTATGTTTCTTTTTGTACTCCTTTTGCAAAGGATGAGGAGTTACTGCTCTAAGGGGGATGTGTATAGCTTGCTCTCTCTCTTTCATGAAATCTAGTGTGACCTATAATAAGAGAAAAAGAGAAAAGATTAAGTGGACAAAGTACTGAACGCTTGCTTTCCTTATCAAATTTCAACACAACTCATATGTTTTGAGGAACCGTGGGACATGCAAAACTTAAGGAAGAGCGATAAAGATTAGCAAAAACAAAAATAGAGACAACAAAAGAAACAATAAATAACACACGCCATCTCTTTGGCAATGACGTCAATAATTTGATAGTCTATTGCCAATTGTCAAATAATATTACCTAAGTATGCTTTACTGTGTAGTAAGTGGTAAGTTATAGTAGAATCTTAAGGAGATAGGGGGTACCTGTAACTAAAATGTTGGATAGAAAGCGATGAAAGCTAAAGGAAACTAAGATGCAAATAAACCAATCAATATACAAACACAAAACAAAATAAAAAAAGGAAAGAAATGCACCAAAGGTATCATTGGGATTCTAAGATAACTATTGATCCTCAAATTTAGATAAAAGGTGCTCTAACCAAGGTTTTAGCTTATAGGTTTAAACAAGCTCTCAAAATCTTAGTTTCTCTAGCTTAAGTAAATCTACCAAGATCTAGAAATACCCCCATCTTCCCTATAACCTTGAACAAGCTCTCTAATTTTAATAATGAAGATGCATTAGGTCTTAAGTGTTCGGGGTGAATTTCATAGTTTTTGTCGATGTTATTTGTTGTATATTTACCCTTAATTCAGTGGTTAAATGATTAATTTATGTTTAAAAATGTTTAATTTATAGGCTAATGTAAATAATTAGAGAATTAAGCAAATAGGAGGCAAAAGGACCAAATTCCTATACTAATACAGTGGTCTAGCCAACCTACCGTATTGCTCCTGGAGACCCCCGTCTTGCTTCAAAGATTTGGACTAATACGATGATTTTTAACTCATCATATTGAGGCGGTGAGTCGCCATATTAAGGCAGCAGACACATTTTTTGACTTCAATCTTTAATAATTGCTATTACAACTTACCACAATTGTTAGATGCTCCTTCCTATAAATGCAGTGGACATATAGAGGCCTGAAACCAAGTAGCTTAGGGATTAAAACTCATTTATTTTGTTCTCTTTTTAGATTAGCTTAGTTTTTAAGTTGTTTTTGTTTCAATCTAGCAGTATAATCATGTGATTTTGGGATAGATTATCATCTAATAATCTTCTTTAGTGATATCTAAACTCTTAATCTTGTGTATTATTGATGTTTTTATAAATTAATTAAATTTTATATTGTTTAAGTTGGTTATTTTGTGATCTTTGATTAATTTCTACACTTAATGTTAAATTTCAATTTAACTAGGTTGTTAAATTTCTTTATTGATGGCTAATTGTGATAATTAATATTTATTCCATGATTAGTGAATTAATATTTTTTTATTGGATGCTTAATGGTTATCCTGAACTGACCACTTAAGATATTGCTATTAGATAATCTGGTTTAAATCAGTGAAATAACCAAAGACTCAATTAATAATGAGGGTGCTAGTCTTGAATTAGGGGGATTTAAGATTAGACTTCCTAAGCTTTAAGCCTATTACCTAAGTCTAAAACATAACCAAACTTCAAGATAGGACCAACAGAGATAAACTAGTGTCTTAATCATAGCGTTGTTCTAATTTAAAGAAGATATGATAGATTAAGTGTCATTAATCCATCAATTAAATCATCAAGCATCAAAGCTTTAAATGAATAAATTAGGAAAAACAACCTTAAAACTATTTTACAATTGATTGGAAGTTTTCTAGGCTTTCTAGATTAGTTTTGTAATTTTGTTTTCATTTCTTAATTTATAAAACCTTAGTTTTCTAGATAATTTTAGTTCAATTCAGCTAATACTTACAATCACAAATAACTCCCTTATGGGATCGATACTCAGAGTCTTAAAAACACTTCACTATATTACTTGTTATGGTTGGTACACTTGCCGAAGAGTTAGTCTTGAATTAAATGTGAATTTTTTCATTAGAAGATAGATTAATTTAAGCTAATTTTGGTATGACCAACCACAATCAATAAGGAAAAACTAACTTAGGCTACTAATACATAAGCTCGAAATGTGTAACCTAAACGTATGGCTCCCTATACTAGTTAGTTAAGTATTCTAACAAATCCAACTAGCCTATTGGTACTTTTGGAAATTGTTAAGGAATAATACGTATATCATGCTCAATCATAGCATTCAAATTAGGAAATGACCTTAAAGGTGATTAAGCCTAAAGAGAATACGTAATTCATGACATTTAACTAAAGTCCTAAACTAACCTAAACTTAAAAGCATTGAATCCATATAAACCTAATCCCATTCTCATAATTAATTACCCCTACATCGCTTCTATACTTTCAAACCCATAGGAATTTAACCACACACACTCAAATCAAGCAAAAAAAAAAAGATTAATTGAAAATCCAAAATTCACAATTAGTAAAAGAAAATCACAATTTAACACCTATTCTAACATAAACTTAAGTTACTTATACTATTAATCAATTACTTAAAACTTAATTCAAAAAACTCAAACTAACACTCTGAATAGAAATTCCAGCATATACAAATTGAAAAAAATTGACATTAAAGGATTGACATCCTAAGAACATGTAGAAATCATAACTATTAAGCATATATTAATCAAAGAAACCACAAATAAATGAAAACCCTTAAAATAAAACTTCACACAAATTAATACTTAATAAATACAAACCTAAAAACATAAAAATCAAAGTTTACACAAGTAGAACATAATCCCAAAAATTGAGAATAAAAATCTCCATTAATATGTATATAGGCAAGGTTCCCTACAATGTTAAGAGGTTCAACTATAACACATATAAATGAACAACCCAATCATTCTAGAAAGTAGAACTAGGAAGGCATTAAACTAGAGAATCGAATGTCAAAGCATTTGAAGATATGAACATAAAGCATTTTGAAATAAAAAGAAAATAACAAAATCTAGTTAAAAGTGTTAATAAAATGAGAGAATAGTGGCAAAAAAAAATGAAAATTTAAAAAGAGCTCCTTTAAACACCTTCCTATTGTCAAGCAAGGAAAGCTGCTCTCTATTTTTTAAAAGCTTTTCTTCTCTCTTAGAACGATTTTAAAGCTTTTTGTCCTTTTCTTTGTAGGGTTAGGTGCCCTCTCATTAAAAGCCTCCTCTCCAAGCTTTTTTTCCTTTTGTTCTTTTTTTAAAAATGTTTTTTAGCTTTGAAAGGGTAAGTCATGTATATTGAAAGTGACTTTCCCTTCTCTAGCTTGAGTCTTTGCTTTTTTTGTTTACTTTGATCCATAATTAAGGTAACCTTTTGATTTTTACTTTATAATTGATTCCATCCTCTCATTTCTTTATCTATAATTTATCCAAAAGGAAGTAACATATTGATTATGCATAATATAACACCAATTAAACATATTTTAACCAAAATAGGAATGAAATTAAGTGAATTTGCATACAAAATTATGAAAAAACTCATTCTTATCAAGCTCATTCTTATGCATACATAGAATCTTTTTATAAGAGGGTTCTGCCTTAGTAAGGCAAGTACAAAGGAGACTTAACCCACCAATGATGGAAGTCATGAAAAAGGAGGTGCTCATGGTTTTAGACATCTGTGTTATTTACCTCATTTTTTATAGCAAGTGGGTTAATCATTTTTAGGTAGTTCCTAAGAAGTTGGGGATCATCATGGTTGAGAATGAAAATGGAGAAATGATGCCTACTTAAGTGCCTAAATGATGGAGAATTTAGGTGGTAATTTGCAAGCAGAATTTTAAGAGCGAAAAGGACCATTTTCCATTACCATTTATTAATCAAATGCTTCAAAATCCTACTGGTCATACTTATTAGTTCTTTTTATGGATATTCAGGTTATATACAAGTTGTCATAGCTCTAAAGGACCTAGAGAAGATGACGTTCACATGCCTATATGGAACATTTGTCTACTGTCGCATACCTTTTGGTTTGTACAATGCCCCTACCACCATTTAGAGATGTATCGTGAGTATCTTTTCTAACTTGTCTAGAGGAAATAAAAAAAGGTTTCATGATTGGTTTTACTCTTCATAGGGATTTATTTGATAAGTTTTTTGATCATATTATATTGTGCTTAAAAGATGCTTAGAAACTAACCTTGTTCTTAATTCAGAAAAAAAGTCATTTTATGGTTTAATAAGGGATAGTTTTAGGCCATATGGTTTTAAAAAGGGGAATTACCTGACTACTGTATGAGAATTTCATTCTTTCCTTGGTCAATAAAGATTTTATTACATGTTTATCTAAGAATTTTCGAAGATTGCACAACCATTATTTAGGCTAATTTAAAAAGATGTTGATTTTCTGTTTGATGAAAAGTGAAAGAAAATTTATTATCTTTTGTAGGAGAAGTTGGCCACAGTTCTTATCGTACAATCTTTTAGTTAGGTTGGACACATCTCTCATCCTACAACCCCTCATTGGGATCTTCTTTTTAAGCTCATATCTGATGCATCTATCTATGTTATAGAGGTCCTATTAGGTTAGCAATTTAGGAGGAATCCTCACATAATCTACCATGCGTTGAATTCCTTCAATGAAGCTTAATTCCAATAAAAATTATGGAAAAAGAACTTCTGACTGTTTTTTTTTTTGTTAGATAAATTAATGTCTTACTTAGGTACTAAATTTATTGTTTAATTTAATCAAGCAATTTTGAATTACAATCTAAAAAAAAAAAAACAAAGCAAAGATTCATTTATTAGATTCTCAGAGTTTGATGTGGAGATTATAGATAAAAATCGATAGCAGATCATGTAACTTGAATGGTTTAACATGTTATTGATAACCCTCACATCAATGATGAGTTTTCAGATGAGATGTTGCATGCATTTAATGTGAAAAAACTTTGGTAAACAGTCTTGATGACTTTTTAGTCACTTAATAGTTCTTTAATGATTTCAAAGGAGCAAAAAAATATTATATGAGAATCCAAGTGGAATACCATACGTGCGATGATCCGTAAGTTTGTTAACACTTTGCTAATCAAATGATTAAGAGGTGTGTACCTCATGTTGAATTCTCTTCCATTTTGAACTTTTTCATTCTTATACATATGGAGGACATTTGGAACCAAAAAGAACATATCCTAAGGTTTAAGAAAGATGATTTTATTGGCCATTTTCTTTTTAAGGAGGCTTATAAGTTCCACAAGACTTACAACAATTATCAAAGGATAGGTGCACACGAATCCCATAATGAAATTTCCAAAACTCAAATCTTAATTTAGGAAATTTTTATGCTTAGGGTATGGATTTTGATGCGTGTGATACGTGTCTAGTTTCAATTAAATTTATCAAAGAATCACAATAACGATACCACAACACACAACTAGGCAAGTGTATCTATCATTGTACAATATAGCTAAGGTGGGTCTGTGTTTGCATCCATATAGACTACTATTAATAGTGAATGTCTATCTAAATTATTTGGCGTAACAAGATTCAAAAAGATTGATTTTTTTAATAATGAAAATTTAATGAACAAATAAATTTAAATTGTTTAACTAAACTAATAAAAGATAACACTAATGATGAAGCTAGGATTAAGGTGATTAATCCCTCTAAGATGTGTACCTATTCATCGTTTGTCTTAGTTTAGGCTAATTTCTAAATATATTAGACTAGTAGATTCCTTATTGTAAATATAAACTGTCTCTCGAGTTATTTAATTCTATTTAAGTCAATAAATTAGGCAAAAGATCTCTCTATCACTCTCTATTGAAACCTATTATTTTGGCTAATCTCATACCTAACTTGGATATCATATGTAAGCCTATCTTTATGCCTCTAGGAAAGATGTATTATTTATGGAGTAATTATAAAAGATGCAGTGATTGTTTCTTTCAACGAAACATATGCATTGGGCTCTCAATCAAGCTTACATAAACTAAAGCACTGAAATCAAAGTTTATGTTCATATAATATTGGGTAAAATTTGTCATTAAAATCTATAAGCAATCCTAATATAAAATAGGAAAATTCAAGAACAAACCTTAAATACTACATCCTAAAGTTTATAAAATACCTAATCCTAATGAAAAGTTACTTCCTAGTCATAGTTTGAATCATAAAAACAATAAACAAAAAGAAAGAGAAAGAAACCTTCATGTTAATTGAGTCTTGCTCCTTGACCCCTTAATAATGGTTTGTGTGAATCCCTTGTCTTAAATCTTTAGTTCTTGTTTGAAATATTTCTTTTCCTTCAAAATTAAGTAGAGATCCTTTGGAGATAGTCTAAGATCTCAAAACTCTTCCTTAGTGGTTGCCCTTGTTGTTTAAAGGTAATAGCTCATAAGAAAATAACCTTAGAAAGGTTATTTTATAGCCCCTTCACACGGGACCTAAGGCCTGGACCCATGGTTGTGAGTCTTGCCCATGTTATCTTAGCCTGTGCTATCCTCTCTTAAGACATCACGACTATAGGCCTAGGGCATTAATCCTAGCCTAAGCCATATATCTCTTAAGACCTTATTCCTTTCTTTGGTTTTTCTTCTCTAATTCCTTCTATGCACCTTTAATAACCATTAAATTTGATATATAGGCTCCTTAAATGATGATCTTGAACCTATAAAATTTAATACCAATCTGAGCTAAAGAATTGTGCCTAATACATCATCAAAGTTACCTATACAAAAACTAGTGCTTATTAGAGCTTATCTTGTTTTTTTCTTGATATACCCTTCATGGCATGTCATATGGTCTTGAAAATTGGCTGTGGAACTTCTTAAAATGATGCTTTAAGTGCCAAAATTTATTCTACACCTCTTATAGTTTCAAAAGTACCTTAAAATGCTCAGCAAATCCTACAAAACACAAAGAATCATACAAAAAAACTTTAGTAGCATCTTTATATAAACCAAACATGCATCTAAACCATATGCAAATATCCATCAAACCTAAGATAATCATTATAAAATATTACTAAAATATGTATTAATAACGTGCTATCAAATACCCCTACACTTTAGCTATTACTTGTCTTCAAGCAACGACTTCAAATCTACTCAGAATGACATCAATCAAGAGTTTAAGGATAATTGAGTACAAACAAAAATCATTTAATGAGTCGATAGAGGTTCCTAAAACTAAAAAAGTGATCTTGGTGATTTTGGTGGCCCTAACTCAAAACTACCCTTCTCCAATCTTTTGCAGCTTGATGAGTGGTAGAGAATAACCTGAAAAATTGAGTTGTATGATAATCCTTGAGTTGAGCTGCTTATGTTCCCAAATATGAAGCAAAGTTTCAAATGGATATGGAAAATGGTTCTCTACCAAAATAAAATTTGATAACACCCGGACGGTCAGATGGCACCTAATGCTTTTGAAACTCAAAGATAACCGAAAATTCATAGAATAGTTATTTGTAACCAGGCTCTTTAATGACTTCATGAAGATGAGTGGCTTAAAACCTAAAATTGATGATTTAAGGAGTGGATTTAGGGTAGGAAGGTAGAGGATTGATAGGGTATGAAGAATAATGAGAGAAAGAAGCGAAATAATGAGGGGTGTAGAATATTTTATAGATTTTTTATTTTAAAAATCAAATGGTCTTAAAGTTCCCTAATGCACCTAAAAATAAAATGAAAAGCAAAGAGATGAAAAAAAAAACAAAAGAAATCACTTGAACAGATGCAAAAAAAATAGTTGAGTGGAATTGGCTAAAGAATTATCATTTAGAGGGTTGCCTCTCACAAAGCAATTATTTAAGGTCTTTTAACTAGACCTTAGTGCTAGAGAATTATTATTCTCTTTCTTAGCCCATACCTTCAATAGATATCCTCATAAACTAGATGATTCACAGAAAATACTTGATCTACAACACCTATGTTGTGATCTAAACAAAAGAAATATAAATTCAATTCTATCCTAGAGCAAACTAAAGGCAGGAGTACCTTATTAACACATAATATAAAACAGAGTAAACCGAGTATTGTACCCAAAAGACCTAATATGAAAATATCAATTTAAACAATGTGTAATTTACTTAAAGAATCAAGGTTTGATTAATGCAAATAAAAATTTAAAAACTCAAGAAAAGTAAATTGATAAAAAATGCAATCCTATAATGTTTAACGATTAAGAATTCCAAAGTAATAACTAGTTAAAGTTTCAGATTTCAGTAGGTTGATCACTCAAACTAAAGGAAATAGTACCTTGTCAACACATAATACAAAACAGAGTAAACCAAGTAGTGTACCCAAGAGACCTAATATGAAAATATCAATTTAAACAATGTGTAATTTACCAAGTTAATCAAGGCTTGATTAATGAAAATAAAAATTTAAAAACTCAAGAAAAGTAAATTGAAAAAAATGCAATCTTATAATGTTTAATGATTAAGACTTCCAAAGTAATAACTAGTTAAAGTTTCGGATTTAAGTAGGTTGATCACTTAAGACGTGTAGTGATATGAATTAAGATCTACTTTATGTAATTAAAATATTACTAATGATCATAGAAACATTTTATCTCTTTTAAACTCAAATTACCTACTTGATTCGTAAATAACTTGGAATAAGAAGCATAAAAATCAAGAAGCCGAATCTAAGTTCATTAAATTTAGATATCCTAACACAACACTCTAAGACTTGGTCAACTCTTAGATTAAAGTATGTTATATAATTGATTTTATGATAATTAAAACCCAATGTCCATGGATTTCAAATTACCTAATGTTCCAACCTAGGTGATCAAGCCAAATTACAAGAAGAAAACACTCAATCAATGCAAAATATCATTCACCCAAGCTGTTCTCAACCTAAAAATATTCCTAACCTCATCCAAAATATATTGTTCACACATATTAATCAATTAATACAAATAATAGATCAAATAAATCATGTTCATTAAATAATATACGTAACAAGAGTTAAAACAAGAGGAAAAATGAAAATAACAAAATTGCAACACAAAGATGGTCACCCCCTGCCACAATCTCTCAATTCCTATCACTTGAATGCTCCTCCAAAGTCAAATTGCCAACCAAATTTAGATTAAAAATAAAATATGGAAAAAATAGAAAAATATCTAAAACTACGAATGTTTTGTTGAATCTAATGTAAAAAGAACTCGTATTTGGAACAATCCCCAATTAATTCGGTTAAGTTTTCCCTAAAAATAATAAAAACAATGAACATAGTGAGCAATACAATGGTGTCTTGGACCAATACGGTGCCTTGTGATACCGTCGTATAGGTATGGAAATTGAAGCTCTATGACGAGTGGATGTAAGGTCTATGGCAGGTTAAGGGTACTATCATATAGCTTTTGTAGAATTGTCCTTCATGCCTCATTTTTTTCTAATTTAGGCCAAATTTTCTCTAATTTTTTTCTAACTCACCATGTACCTGAAATTAACAAGAATATCTTCCGATTAGTGAAATTCATAAAATAAATGGATAAAGCCATAGCAAATTATGCATTAAAAACCAATGATAACCACCCATTAACAACATCCCACATACTTGAATTGTTGCTTGTCCTTAAGCTACTCATTTCGGCATTCAAAAGAGCATCTTCTAAAAGTGATTAAAGGTTAAATGAACATCTCAACATAACTTATGCAATCAAATATATATCATCCAATTAAAGGTTGATCATATACTAGAAAATAGGGTCATTTTACATAGTAGAATGAATTGCTTAAGCATAATACTAAATATCAAGAAACTCTTAAAGATTATTATGAAAACCTATCATAGATTGATTATTTAGTTCAGATCCTTATTTTAATCATTCAACCATGAAAGATTCCTATAAGTGCTATGTAACAATCTATTTTGGGTTGCACTTTCCATGATAGCTTCACCTAGCCTTGACAAGTGATTAGATACGAAATTTTTAGCCCCCATATTATCCTTTAACTTAATATCAAATTCTGCAAAAGTAGAACCTAACAAATCGAACTTAGTTTAGCATCAGGTTTTGTCAGCAAGTACTTTAATAATGGATGGTCAGTGTAAATAATGGCTCGATCTAAACATATCAAAAGCAAAAACAATAGCCAACATCTCTTTTTCTATGGTGATGTATTGGCATTATAAACTGTTAAAGGTTCTACTTGCATAATAAATGGGGTTAAAAAGCTTACAATCTCATTGATCCAACACAGCCCCTACTATAAAATCACTCATATAAAAAATTAATTAAAAAAGAAAAGACCAATTAAGAGATATAAATATAGGAGTACTCATAGGTTTTTCATTTAATAAATCAAAAGATGTCATGCAATCATTATCAAAATTAAGCACAACATCTTTTTCAAGTATTTAACTTAAAGGTTTAACAATTTTTGAAAAATCCTTGATGAAAAGGACATTAAAAATTAGCATGACCTAAGAAATTCCTAATAGATTTAACATTGTTTGGTAGAGCAAGTTTCTTAATGACATTAATTTTAACTTGGTTTACCTTTATGCCCTTGCTAGATAACTTGTGACCTAGAATAATGCATTCCTAGACCATGGATTGACATTTTTCCTAATTGAGCTCAAAATGGATCTCTCCACATCTAATTAAGACTTTCTCTAAACATGGATCAAATGAAGTGCCAATTATAGAGAAGTCATCCATAAAAATTTCATTGCAAGTTTTAAGCATGTTAGAGAAATTAACTATCACGCATCTCTGAAATGTAGCTAGAGCATTACATAAACAAAAAGGCATAAGTTTATATGTAAATGTACTATAGAGACATGTAAAATTTGTTTTATCCTAATCTTTTGGGGTTACCTAAGTCTGTAAATATCCATTATATCTATCTAAGGCATAATAAAAGCTATGTCCAGTTATTTTCTCCATCATCTAATCAATAAAAGAGAAAGGAAAGTGGTCTTTTCTGGTGACATGATTTAAGTTCCTATAATCTATGCACATTCTCCACCTAGTTAGTTTCCTAGTAGCTATCATCTCGTTATTTTCATTTTCCATAACATTGGTGCCTCCTTTGATTGGCACCACTTGTATAGGTCTAACCAGAATTAGAGATAGGATAAATAATACTTGCATCCAAAACCTTCACTACCTCGTCTCCTACCACATCCTTCATATATGGGTTGAGTCTTCATAGGGGTTACAATAATACCTTGCTTCCATCCTCTATAAAAATGATGTGCATGTAGAAGGAGGGGCTAATACCCATGATATTTGCAATAGTTCATCCAATAGCTTAGTTGTTATTTCAAAGTACCCTCAGTAGCCTTGTTGAGTGCTCAGTTGTAAAACCAAACTACTAGTTTTATGTTCAAAACTGCAATTATACATATCGTAACTTGTAGTAAAGAATGGATATTGATCCTATAAGGATTGAGTTTAGTAACCACTTAACTTAGATTTCTCTTTATTTAAGAAACAATTTTAGATATGAAAATTGGAAAATAAATTAAATTAAACTAGTGCAAATAGCTAATTAAAACAAAGTGCAGGAATTTGATAATCTAAGGTTTAAGACTAGAAGTCGTTCTATCCCTATTTTGTGTCCCTCTTCACTTAATGATCCAATTGTGTTTGACCTCAGACTTTCTAATGCTTAGTTACCCTCTCTCAAGGTGAAATTAGTTGTTCCTAGCCAAATAGATTAGGATTAATTATGCTATCTCTAGCCTTCCTAACCTTTCCTAACCATT